>SJYO01018757.1:69908768-69941874 GCA_006410555.1 Capra ibex
AAAAAAAAAAAAAAAAACGATTCTAAATAAAAACCCACATGACCCAGAAACAACGACGCTCGCCCCCAATAAACAACGTCACACGTCCGAAGAGTGTCCCTACCGAAGAAAACAACACCTCGTGTCCGAGATCCGAGTACTCGAAGTCATCGACACCGTGGGTCTGAGTCATCAATACCGTGTATCCGAATCAAATTAACAGGGTACCGAACACCCTAGAAGGGGCTGGTCCCTAGCTTGGATACAAGGGACGTAGCCGTCCGTTTAAGAGTTGACGATCCGGGGGTCCCTTCGTGGTGCGACTCAGAACATCTGTCCAGTAGCACGGTTGAACGTGACACCAACCCTCACAGACGTCAGAAAGAGAATCATCTGGTCGCAGAACCGAAACCGGGACACCCAGTGGGCACCTCACAATAAAACAACAAACCTAAAGGAAAAAAAGAAGAAAGAATACGAAAGAAACAACCCGTATAGGTACGAACTCGGGTGGGACGTACGTAATGTAAGTTTAAAGTCTCCTACTTCAGTCGCAGAGGTACGAACTACACCCACGAGGAGGTGCCAACTTACAGTGACCTATCTCAACAGTCCCGGTCACACCCTCGTCGCCGTCGGACTCACCCGGACGTATGGAGAATCCTGTCCCAACGGGGTGTCACGAGAATCTTCCAACCCTTTACGGGTCACAAAGACCTATTCCCAGATGGAGCTAAAAGGATTAGTGTTGGTCGAAATTAGAAAAACTGAACCGTTACAAAGAACTGAAAACCTTACAACAAAAAACCTCATAAAATATTGAGAATAACAAACAATCACCCTTTGGTAGAGTAAGAAGTGACCAATTCCTATTTAACTTCCATCATCTTACTGACTAACCCGAAGGGACCACCGAATCACTATTTCTTAGGTGGACGGTTACATCCTCTACGTCCAAGTTGGGGACCCGTCCTTCTAGGAAACCTCTTCCTTTAGTTGGGTGAGGTCATAAGAACGGACTTTTTAGGGCACCTGGAGCTCCTCGGACCACCCGATATAAAGTACCTCAACGTTGCTCAGCCCGTGTCGAATCACTGATTTCGTCTGCCTACTGACTAAAAGAAAGAACAAGAAAAAAGACGTAAAAAAAAGAAAATTTCTTTTATATTCCTAGATGGACTTCACACTCAACTAAACCTTTTAAACTGTCATGTCTTGTTACCGGGGGAAAAACACAAACAATGGTCTTGTTATTGTTCTTCACAAACAACAAATCTTTTCGTAGATTATTTCAAACTTTGATAAGGTTAAAGATTAACTGTCTTCTTCTTGACCGTTGAGGAGGCGATCTACCGTAGTAAGAAGGTCCTCACTACTCCGTCTCGTAAGACCTGAACCGTGTATTCACCCACCCATGGAAGCCGTACTTGGGGAAAATATTTTCGTACTTTATTTTTCATTAGTCTTATTCAGGTCAAATCACAATTTTATTAGAGGACATCGAGGTTGATTACAATAGAATAGAAATTTAGTATTGAACTCACTTTTCTTGAGAAGATCTTCCTGACAGAACCGTTCTGATAGTTTATTCATGACAAATATCCCTTCCCGTCCGTCTTTGGTCAAATCGTTCAACAGGATCACTTCTTCATAAGATCATGATCTGAGTTCGAAATACGGTCCACAGAGGATAATTAAGTGGACCAAATAGGAGGCACATGAAGGAAAAGCGGTCGGAAAATTTTAGATTTGTGAGTTCATTTACCTTTCAACAAAAGTCATCGGAAAGACTAAATGTACTGTGTCCGTTCAGACAATTTGGTAAGCCATAACCTTTACTGAAGCGTATAAGTTCTACTTATAACTTACTCAACCAATTAGACCGTTTCTAAGAACCTACCCTGAAAACTGGGTACACAATTTTACCAGAGGTCCCCTGTTCTTTTCCGAAACTTGTATGACACCAGTTTGTCACAATTATCCTGTTTACAAATCTTTATGTGTATAGATCCTCTCATGTCAAAGAAACCTTTTCCGAAACCTTCATCTCTTTTACACGATATTTATTAAGATGTTTTGGGACTTCATCTGTTCTGGGTTGACGGTGTACGACCGACCGTGTAACCCGTACTGTAAATGTCTGACAACCATATTAAAGTTTGTCGAACGGGACAGGATTTATACAAACGTTAACCTTTCTACATAAAAGGTTCGAGTCATTAAAAACAAAGTAATTTCTCTTTTTAGTTGGTTCATGTCTTCCAAACTACTGTTCAACGTTCACCTTTACGAAAGGGTGTGATTACTAAACGATCGTACTTTTTATCCAATAATACCTCCTTCAAAAAAGAACTGAGGAATCGATATTAAATAAAAATTTTGACACTCTGTATGTGCGGTTCTCCGTACACCCCCCAATGGTCATAAACGGTCTGTCCCCTTTTAACAGGTTTCTATTTCCTCCCATTCCTCTCCTTTTTGTTAAGACAAATAAATGTCCTCTAAAAAAAAAAGAAAAGGTCTTGTGTTTTGAGTCGAAATTGAACCGACTAAAAGACCTCAAATATATAAATAAATAGATGAATGGAAACATGTTGAATTAACGTCAACGTCTGACTCTATTTAACTTTGAATGTTTTTCGGTGTAAAGACAACGTCCGTATATAAAAAAAATAGAAAGGTTTATATGAATGTCGTGCTTCGTGAGAAGATTACGAAACTTAGAGAAGTTCTTTTAATCTCTATGGTTCCCTTGTAAAGTACATTTCTACCCGAGCTATTTCCTGTCTTTACCATACCTGAATTGTCTTCGTCTTCGATAATTCTTCTCCACCGTTCTTATGTGTCTTCTTGACATGTTTTTTCTAGAAGTACTGGGCCTATTAGTACTACCACACTAGTGAGTAGATCTCGGTCTGTAGCACCTTACACTTCAGTTCACCCGGAATCCTTTGTAGTGATGTTTGCTTCGATCACCTCCACTATCCTAAGATCAACTCGATAAAGTTTAGGACTTTCTACTGCGACACTTTCACAACGTGAGTTATACGGTCGCTTGTACCTTTTGAGTCGTCACCGGTGCCCTGACCTTTTCCAGTCAAAAGTAAGGTTAGGGTTTCTTTCCGTTACCGTTTCTTACGAGTTTGATGGTGTGTTAACGTGAGTAGAGTGTGCGATCATTTCATTACGAGTTTTAAGAGGTTCGTTCCGAAGTCGTTATGTACTTGACACTTGAAGGAATACAAGTTCGACCAAAACCTTTTCCGTCTCCTTGGTCTCTAGTTTAACGGTCGTAGGTAACCTTGTAACTTTTTCGTTCTCTCAAGGTCTTTTTGTAGATAAAGACGAAATAACTGAAACGGTTTCAGAAACTGACACATCTAGTGTTATTTGACCTTTTAAGACTTTCTCTACCCTTATGGTCTGGTGGATTGGACGGAGAACTCTTTGGACATAAGTCCAGTCCTTCGTTGTCAATCTTGACCTGTACCTTGTTGTCTGACCAAGGTTTATCCTTTTCCTCATGCAGTTCCGACATATAACAGTGGGACGAATAAATTGAATATACGTCTGGTGTAGTACTCTTTGCGACCCGACCTTCTTCGTGTTCGATCTTAGTTCTGACGGCCCTCTTTATAGTTATTGGAGTGTATACGTCTATTGTGGTGGGAATACCGTCTTTCCCTTCTTCTTGATTTCTCGGAGAACTACTTTCACTTTCTCCTCTCACTTTTTCAACCGGATTTCGAGTTGTAAGTCTTTTGATTCTAGTACCGTAGGCCAGGGTAGTGAAGTACCGTCTATCTGCCCCTTTGTCACCGACTGAAATAAAAAGACCCGAGGTTTTAGTGACGTCTAGCACTAACGTCAGTACTTTAATTTTCTGCGAATGAGGAACCTTCCTCTCAATACTGGTTGGATCTGTCGTATAACTTTTCGTCTCTGTAATGAAACGGTTGTTTCCAGGCAGATCAGTTCCGATACCAAAAAGGTCATTAGTACATACCTACACTCTCAACCTGATATTTCGTTCGACTCTCGGCTTCTTAACTACGAAAACTTGACACCACAACCTCTTCTGAGAACTCTCAGGGAACCTGACGTTACTCTAGGTTGGTCAGGTAAGATTTCCTCTAGTCAGGACCCCCAAGAGACCTTCCTGACTACGACTTCGACTTTGAGGTTATAAAACCGGTGGACTACACTTCTCGACTGAGTAACCTTTTCTGGGACTACGACCCTCCCTAACTCCCGTCCTCCTCTTCCCCTGGTGTCTCCTACTCTACCAACCTATCGTAGTAACTGAGTTACTTGTACCCAAACCCATCTGAGGTTTTCAACCACTACCTGTCCCTCCGGACCGTACGACACCAAGTACCCCAACGTTTCTCAGCCTATGCTGACTTGCTGACTTGACTTGACTGGGTAGAATTTTTAATCTCTTGCACCGTACATTGACTACGAGTTATTTATCACCGATATTAATAATTATAATCTATTATCACATGAAACAGAAAAAAAAAAAAAAAAAAANGTTTTAATACTGGGTAAAAATAAATTTTCAACTTTCTTAAAAATTTTGAAAATGTAACTTACTTGTAAAAATAAAAAAAAAAAAAAAAAAAAAATAAAAAATAAAAAAAAAAATTTAAAATTTTAGTAATTAAGAATGTACGCAAGGGTTTGTACTTGGGGGGAGGGTGGAGGGAGGGGTGTTGTAGAGAGACCCAGTAGGGGTACGTGGTCGGGGTTCGTTCGACGTGGGACAGAATACTATTATTCCCAAACCTTGTGTGTAATCCACTGTGAGCTCACGTAGTCGAACACTTTGAAACCGGTACTATTGTTTGTTTTCCGTCTTTTCTTTCGTTCATAATTTTATATGACACATGAGATAGTACGACTAGAATATAAAATATAAGACTAGTAGAGTAAATCTCTACCACACTGGAACCTCATCCAACGAATCGTAGAACCACACAAAGGGTTTTCTACTACAGTGAGAAAGGTCGAAAAGAAGATTTGTACTAATACTGTAACAAAGTCAAGTCAGCCTTCCATTTCATCTTTCTAGGCATGGAGTCCCGTAAAAAAACGTACAGAAAAGGAATTTATATATATCTATATATTAGATAAAAAATTAACTTCCTATTAACGAAATGACTTAAAACAAGAACAAAAAAAAAAAGACGGTTTATTGTACCTAGTCGTGATCCATATGTATACAGGCGAGGGAGAACTTAATATAAACAAATAAAGATAAGGTTTGTCCCACTTAAATTCCATAGTCTCTCTATGGAGTGGTACCTACTGAACTGGTGTCGACATCTCCTCTTAGCCCACTCCCTCTACAAACCAAGTCCATGGCGGACACAACAAACGGGACAAAGCTGATATGACATGTTCCTACTCCATTGTGTAACAAAGAAGTGAAGGACAGCAAAAGTTTGTAAACGGATATTAAATTGAGAAACCTATATATATACCTGTTTTACGATCAACTGGAGTCCTACGTTTCGTAAAAAATTTATTGAACTATAAGACAACTAACGCCGTCAACAGAAATACTTGGACACAATCGTTTACTGAATGAGTAGGAAGGTCACCAAAGGACTTTCGCGGTCGTCAAAGTAGGAACCAATAGTATGGACGGAATTCATACGGTTATCCGAATGTGAATAGAGCGTAGAGAGATCCCTTCCAGAAGAAGAACAACAACAAGTCAGCGATTCAACACAGACTTGACTCTGGGGTACCCGATATCGGACGGTCCGAGGGGACAGGTACCTTAAGAGGTCCGTTCTTATGACCTCACCCAACGGTATAGGAAGAGGTCCCCTAGAAGGCTCTGATCCATAGTTTGGTCTCAGAGGACGTCATCGTCCGACTAAGAAATGGGGACCCGGTGGTCCCTTCGGGGTCTCCTCCTGAACGTTCATTAATATAAAGTCAGACGCCAAAGGTCTTCATGAAGGATTGATGACCTCCTCCCTATCGTTTAACCATTCCTTTTGAGAAAATTTACTACTGAAAAAGTAGAAGTAGTAGTAGTAATTAATTTGGTGAAGTATCTTCTAAAAGTAAACCGTTTGTACTACGTAAATGAAGGTCTTCGAAAATCAACCTTCTGTAAAAGAGGATAATTTAATTAGAACAAATATATACGACATGAAGGTAAAGAACAGTCACAAAAAAAACAACAACAACAAAGAACGAAAGAAGAAATATTGTTGTATCGAGACAGGAGTGGATTGAAGTATTAAGTTTCCGTATCCCCGTAATAAAAATATTAACCGAATTTAATAAGTATTATCATTTACGTTTAAGATAACCAAAAATTTAAGTCGTAATATTAATACAAAGGAGTCGACCCACTTGACTAAAAAAAAAGACGACTAAATTTACCACCAACGAAGTAACGAACCCTAAAAGTTTTTGAACTGTATTAACGTACTTGTCTATCTGCTAAAGTTCCCTTTTTCTCATAAGATAAAATATACCTATGGACATGACTAATATTTCGATGACAAAGTGTAAAATACCACCATTATTGATCTATTATATAATAACCAGATGTGAATTTACTTGATTTCAACAGTAATCCAGTCAGAAAAAAATTTCGTGTACAAAGAAAATTATAAATAAATAAATAGACCGACATAGCCCAGAAACGACGTAGTACGTCCTAGAAAGGAACTCCGTATGTCCCAGAGAGATAAACACCGAGTACCCGAGTCATCAACACCGAGCATCCAAATCAATGAGGTGTCATACACTCTAGAACCAAGGGACCGGTCCCTACCTTGTGTTAAGGGGACGTGACGTTCCACCTAAGAACCAGTGACCTGGTAGTCCCTACAGGGACTCAGTCTGAAAATTTCAGGTCAACAATGAAGTAGAGATCTTCATTCAAACAGTTCAAATTGTGTAAAACACCGGAACAATATTCCCTCGTAAGTCTCGGTTTTCCGTATAGATTAATAGGACAATAGGATTTCACATATTATTCTTTTCATCCTCATATTTGACAGATGATTTTAGTTTGATAGTTTTCGGAGTTCGGTCGTTCCGTACTTATCCGTACCGAGTCTTATGTCCAATCCCAGTATTTTAGAGAAACGGGACTGACATTGGTAGACACGTTGAAACACCTTAAACACCGGGAACCATCGAACCGACTCTTGTCTGTCTAAACCGTTGGGGAAAACACTTCTGTATCTGAACAAACGTAAATACGATGACTACCTGAAGGGACCACCAGACCACCAATTCTGAGGAACGAAGGTGACGTCCCCCGTGTCGAAGCTAGGGGCGTACGGTATGTTGTTCCGGTCTTTCGTTTGTTGTTGTTTTTTTTGTTGAATGCAGGGACTTTACCGAACGAAATTAAGTGCCGTCTTATAGAAAACTCAAGAGTAAGGGACGGTTTTCCCATCTACACCTCCGATTATAAAGTAGAAAGATCTAAGAGTCCTACGACCTCCTTCATCCCAAGAAATTCAAATCGGTGCCAAGATCCATGGGGACCGAAGAGCAAGCAAGAACTTTAGTCGGACCTCTAACCGTATATTTGGTCGACATGGGACTTTAGTTCACCATCCTCTACTTGTTGGATCGTAACTCATCTAACAAATAAGTTTAATTCTTATTCTTAGAAACAGTATCTTCAATCGTATACATTGTTCCAATAGTATCACGGTAAGGGATAAAACCATTTTAACGAATCAAAGAATGGACAACAGTGACACATGTACTTATAGGAGTTTGATCAAGTACAGACGAAAAGAAAATATCTGATATGTGTAAGGTTGATACCTCTTGCCAGGATTCGAACGTTCGGCGTAGAATCTTTTTGACTGACTATAAGTCCATTCTCGTAGATAAAAATTCTACAACAAATAAAGTAAGTTTCGAATCTTGGTTTAGAATGGAGACACCTCTCTTCTCTCATTCATGACGGCAAACTCCAGTTGCTTGATTTAAATTCCTTCTACAACGACGATCACACACATCCGTACTCGTTTCGCCCTTTACTCTTTTTTCTATGTATGAAAAAAATTTTTTTTCCTTCCTTCCTTCTTCCCCCTTTTCTATGTTTGTGTATATATGTCTCTCTCAGTCTCTGAGTTAATGAATTCTAATTTTTTATTTATATAAGTCATTTAAAACTATTGTGAATTTTTAGAGTAACTTTTCACATTGTATGAAAAAAAAACATTGTATGAAAATTTTTTCTTTTTTTCGAAATTTCATCTTCTTTCGTGTCTTTTTTATTATAATGGACACTAAGGTAGTGTCTATCTCCGTGACAATTAAAAACTATAGAACTAAAAATTATAAAACATTAGTAAATCTATAAAAATCTATCTACAAAAAGATTGTTACCCTAGTGTATATTAAAACAATTGGACGAAAAAATTTAATTATTTAGTAAACGAAAAACTATAGTCATTTAAAATTTTAAAATACATATTTCAAATTAACTTGAGATGATACAACCATTTCTTATTAAAAGTTTCTTTGGAGGAACAACTTGTAAATACAACAACCTTTAATAAAGTAACAATACTTGTCGCATAAAAATCAAAAAAAGAAATTCTATTTAAGGACTTTACCATTAATAACCCAGTTTCTCGTACGTGTGGACAAAGAATCATGAGTAAACTTTTCTGGGACTACGACCCTTTGTAACTCCCGTCCTCCTCTTCACCCACTGTCAAGTCTTCGTAGTTAAGAAGCCGTGAGTCGAACGAAATATCAGGTTGAGAGTGTAGGTATGTACTAATGACCTTTTTGGTATCGGAACTGATCTGTCTTCAAACAACCGTTTCATCACAGAGACGAAACATTATACGACCAGTATTGAGAGGAAGGTCCCTCATTAGCAGAAAATTAAAGTACCGACGTCAGTGGTAGACGTCACTAAAACCTCGGGGGGTTTATTTCAATCGGTGACAAAGGTAACAAAGGGGTAGATAAATGGTACTTCACTATCCGGACCGTCGGTACTAGAATCAAAAGACTTACAACTCGAAATTCGGTTGAAAAAATGAGAGGAGAAAGTGAAAGGGGTTCTCCAAGAAATCAAGAAGAAGTGAAAGACGGTATTCCCACCATAGTAGACGTATAGACTCCAATAACTATAAAGAGCCGTCAGAACTAAGGTCAAACACGAAGTATGTCGGGTCGTAAAGAGTACTACATGAGACGTATCTTCAATTTATTCGTCCCACTGATATATGTCGGAAGTGTATAAGGAAAAGGACAAACCTTGGTCAGACAACAAGGTACAGGTCAAGATTGACAACGAAGAACTGGACGTATGTCCAAAGAGTTCTCCGTCCAGTCCACCAGACCATAAGGGTAGAAAAAGTCTTAAAAGGTCAAATAACACTAGGTGTGTCAGTTTCCGAAACCGTATCAGTTATTTCGTCTTTATCTACTAAAAAGACGTTGAGAGACCGAAAAAGTTACTAGGTCACCTACAACCGTTAAACTAGAGACCAAAGAGACGGAAAGGTTTTAGTCGAACTTGTAGACCTTGAAGTGCCAAGTATATAATGACATCGGACCGAACCTCTTAAAACTCGTAATGAAATGATCGCACACTCTACTCACGTTAACACGCCATCAAACTCGTAAGAAACCGTAACGGAAAGAAACCTTAACCTTACTTTTGACTGGAAAAGGTCAGGGTACCGGAGACGACTCAAAAGGTTTAAACGACAGTATAACTCATGTCGTGAAAGTGTCGTAGTAGAAAGTCCTAAACTTTATCGAGTTGACCTTAAGGTACTGGAGGTGATCGAAACAAGCATCACTACGAAGGATTCCGGGTGAACTGAAGTGTAAGGTCTTACAGACTGAGATCCACTGACTAGTGTGGCAGCACTAATAAACCCAGTACTTCTACTGTCTCCCTTTTAATTTAAGATAATGTATACTTAGTCTTCTTTTTCGATTCATCTCCACAAGTCGGTCGTATTAGTATTAGAAAAATTCCGTTTCGTCTTTACTCATAGTAGGGGTAACTCTACCACTGATGTAAGTCAAGTCAAGTCAAGTCAGGTCAGTGAGTCAGCACAGGCTGAGAAGCGCTGGGGTACTTAACGTTGTACGGTCCGGAGGGACAGGTAGTGGTAGAGGGCCTCAAGTGAGTCTGAGCACAGGTAGCTCAGACACTACGGTAGGTCGGTAGAGTAGGAGACAACAGGGGAAGAGGACGGGGGTTAGGGAGGGTCGTAGTCTCAGAAAAGGTTACTCAGTTGAGAAACGTACTCCACCGGGTTCATGACCTCAAAGTCGAAATCGTAGTAAGGGAGGTTTTTTTAGGGTCCCAACTAGAGGAAGTCTTACCTGACCAACCTAGAGGAACATCAGGTTCCCTGAGAGTTCTCAGAAGAGGTTGTGGTGTCAAGTTTTCGTAGTTAAGAAACCACGAGTCGGAAACAGTGTCAGGTTGAGAGTGTAGGTATGTACTGGTGTCCTTTTTGGTAACGGAACTGATCTGCCTGGAATCAGCCGTTTCATGATAGAGAAGAAAACTTATATGACAGATCCAACCAGTATTGAAAAGAAGGTTCCTCATTCACAGAAAATTAAAGTACCGACGTCAGTGGTAGACGTCACTAAAACCTCGGGGGGTTTTATTTCAGACTGTGACAAAGATGAGAAAGGGGTAGATAAAGGGTACTTTACTACCCTGGTCTACGGTACTAGAAGCAAAAGACTTACAACTCGAAATTCGGTTGAAAAAGCGAGAGGAGAAAGTGAAAGTAGTTCTCCGAAAAATCGAGGAGAAGTGAAAGACGGTATTCCCACCACAGTGGACGTATAGACTCCAATAACTATAAAGAGGGCCGTTAGAACTAAGGTCGAACACAAAGAAGGTCGGGTCGTAAAGAGTACTACATGAGACGTATCTTCAATTTATTCGTCCCACTGTTATATGTCGGAACTGCATGAGGAACAGGATAAACCTTGGTCAGACAAGGTACAGGTCAAGATTGACAACGAAGGACTGGACGTATGTCTAAAGAGTTCTTCGTCCAATCCACCAGACTATAAGGGTAGAGAAAGTCTTAAAAGGTCAAATAACACTAGGTGTGTCAGTTTCCGAAACCGTATCAGTCATTTCGTCTATATACGGGGGTTTGGGATATAATACTTATTTTCTTCAGGTCTCCGTTGAAACGCTGTCTACCCTTCGGTAACGTTTTCCAGAGTCTTCCCGTAAAAATCAATAAAATAACTTCCTATTAACGAAATGTTTCAACACAACCAAAGACGGTATGTCGTTACGTTTAGTCGGTATTCATACACGCACACATACACACACACATATACATAGGGGAGTGAGAACAAGGAGGGAGGTGGGGTCGGGGGATTCAGTGGTGTCTCGTGACCCGACCTGCGGGACAACAACAAGTCAGTGATTCAACACAGGTTGAGAAACGTTGGGGCACTCGACGTCGTGTGGTCCGGAGGGACAGGAAGTAATAGAGGACCGTAAACGAGTCTGAGTACAGGTAACTCAGTCACTACGGTAGGTTGGCAGAGTAGGAGACAGTAGGGGAAGAGGACGGGAGTCAGAAAGGGTCGTAGTCCCAGAAAAGGTCACTCAACCGAAAAGAGTAGTCCACCGGTTTCATAACCTCGAAGTCGAAGGTGTAGTCAGTTAGGATTTCCTTTGGGACTTATAAGTGACCTTCCGAGGGACACAATATGTCGTTGAAGGGTGATCGACAGATAAATTGTGAACCATCACATACATACACTTCGGAAATACAACCCCATATCTGTTAATTGTTACAACGCTATCAACGTCCATCTAACGTCTCTCTGTGTTGGTATGAACATTACATAGGTAAAAGGGGGTTTACGTCAGGGAAAGTCCGACGGTGCATTTTAACTCCTCTCAAGGGACACTCTTTCTCGTATAAATCTTCATTCTAATGTCTTGCGTCCTTACATCCACTGTCTTCACTTACCAAAACTAAGTAAGTAAGTTGTTAATATAACTCGTGTGTGACATACGGTCTCCGACAAAGTCTACGGGCCCTTATCTCATCGTTTTTTTCACTGGTCCTTTAACTTCTTCAGTCTCGTTTGACCATATCTTCCTGTCTAAATAAGTTAAATTTAAACTCTGGTATAGGTTTCCAAATTTTTATTTTCAATGTATACTTCATCTTTTCCTCTTTATCTTGTAAAAAGAGAATGGACATACATAAGAGAAATATTGAACCGATTCTTCAATCATTAAAGAAAAATGGCATCCATCATTTCACATTACCACTATTGTGATTTTTTGATTACTATACAAGTTCTCGAGACATGACTTGTTTCTTCGTTTCCCTACGTTCGTACGTGCACTAGTCAGTACAGGTTGAGAAACGCTGGGGTACCTGATATCGGACTGTCCGAGGAGACAGGTACCTCAAAAGATCCGTTCTTATGACCTCACCTAACGGTACGGGAGGAAGTCCCCTAGAAGGACTGGGTTCCTAGCTTAGAAACAGAGAACGAAGAGGACCGTCCGTCCAAGAAATGGTGGACTCGGTGGACCCTTCACGTCCCTATGTACTCTAAGACTTAATTTGGTGTTTGGTTCGTGGTTTAGACGAGGTTTAACAATTCATTGGGTCCTGGTAGGGAAACCTTAGATTCTGGTGGAGAAAAGAAGAAGTTAATAAAACACGGACACCCGTACTTTGGATGTCGAAGTTTTAATAAGAGAATGTTTTACCGTTTAACTACGACAGTCGGTTCGATGATTTAACAGACAAAGAGAGGTTCTTTTTATTAAATTCAATAATGGCTCCTTTTTCGTATCTTAACGTGGTACAAAATGTAAACTAGAGAAACTGCAATGTACCTTTGTACTACAAAGGAGGGTTCACGAGACTTTAACTTTTCCTCGCGTCATCGTTGGTTTCTTAGGAGTTCTAAGAACGGTCAAGAAGGAGACCCCCCTCTTAAGGAAGAATTGGTGTCTAGACTAAAAGTAAATTGAACATACAAAGACATATACTCGTTCTTAGAGACTCTGACTCACAAGTAGGGTAAACCGATTAATCGGTATATCAAGGGACCCAGAATAACGGGATGTTTAAATGGAGAACCCCCCTTTGAAAAGTTTACTGTTCCAAAATCTCAAGAAAAGGTTAAAAAATTTAGTCACTTACGTCTGACTAAAACACTGAAAAAATTTTTTTATAAATAAATACACCGACACAAACCAGAATCAACACCGTGCACCCTAGAAGTAACAGTAAGCCCTAGGAAAGTAACGTGTACCTGAGAGATCAACTTCGAAGACCCGAATCAACGAGGAACCACACATCCTAGAATCAAGGGACTGGTTCCTAACTTGGTAACACACTTAAGAATTGGTGTCCTGGTTGTCCCTTCAGGGAAGAAGAAGAAAAATAATTTTTTTTTTATTTTATTTTACTGTCCGAGAGTAATTCACCATCTTGATGTCGACGACAAAAATAACAGTTACCGTTGAGTGAGATCATGAGAACGGACCTTTTAGGGCAACTGCCTCCTCGGACGACCGACATCAGATACCGTAGGGCTTCTCAGCCTGTGCTGACTCGCTGAAGTGAAAGTGAAAAGTGAAAGTCCGTAACCTCTTCCTTTACCGTTGGGTGAGGTTACAAGAACGGACCTCTTGGGGTCCCTGCCGCCTCGGACCACCCGACGGCAGATACTCCAGTGTGTCTGAGTCTATGTTGACTTCGCTGAATCGTCGTCGTCGTCGTCGTTACATTGTTGTTTTTTTTTCGTGAAGACACAAGTATGAATTGGTCCGAACTTGAACCTCTTGTAGTGGTACGACAGGTATAGGGAGTGAAAGGGTAACGAGAAACGATAAAGACAATGGTAATATGAGTGGAAACGAAGACGGTATACCCCCAGAAGAGACAGGAGGTTATACGAGACGACATAAACGAAGGAAGGACGGAAGGACATAGAAGATGTCAAACGGACAAACTATTCACAACCAACAAAGAAGTTCTACGTAGAGGAACTTCTTAGAAAATTTAGAGACCTTATTGTAGGGGAAAGGCATCATGTTTGTATGTAAGTGGGTGAATTGACGACGAAGAAGGGGTAAAAGGTATCGGGGACCTACTAGTGAATCCTGAAAATTTCATACAAGACTAATCAGTGTGTGAATGGAAACACGGTACCAACCAACTCACACCCACAATAAAATAAGAAAAACATTGAGGTTATAAGAGTGTCACAGACACAGTATCATGTATGAATCATTACAGAGAAAGAAAAAAAAAAAAAATCAAAAAAATGGGACTGAGGACGATTATAAAAGAGAAACATGATATAAGAAGTTAAAAATTTTAATTGAACAATTAATTTTAAAAAAAATTAATTAAGTAAAAACCGACACTACCGAGAAGTGACACCGTGTCCCGGAGGGAGACCAACACCACGGACACCCGAAGAGAACACCGTGTGCCGGAGTCATTAACGTCGTGCACCCAAAGTGATCAACACAATACACTCAAATCAACGGGACACCGAGCACCCTAGAATTTAGGGACTAGTCCCTAACCTGGGTCCAGGGGAGGTAACCTTCCGTCTAAGAATTCGTGACCTGGCGGTCCGTCCTTGGAGTCATTACGACTTTTTCTTTACTTACCCACTCGCTGTGTGGTTCGTTCCTGACTTCTTCTCTTTGTACAACGGGAACACATAATTGTGTAAGACTCTTCTCTCTTTTTACAGTTCAATAAAATGTTTTTCTTTTTTTTTTTTAGAATTCTCTTAGACTAAATCTAAAAAAAGTTTCACTCTATATGTAGTTTTGACGACAGTTCTAGCCCATTTTCGACGTCGGGTCCAGCATTTATAGCCCCATCGTACAAACTCATTGATCATCACGACGATAACGGTAAAGTCTTTCACCCTCCTCACTAACAGTTCTAGGTCTCCAGCTGTAGAAATCATCAAATTTTATTCCCTTCTACTCACCCTAGTTTCGCACTAGACATAACTATCGGGTAGTGGTCTATCTTAAAATTTTTAGAGAAAAGGGTGGTCACCGACGTCGAAACACTCTTTTTTATCGACAAGAAAGGGACCTCTTCAGGACTCGATAAGACACACACAAACGTCTGAACCACTTGTAGGATCTAACGGAACTACGACGTCAAGGAACGGGTCGAAGGGTCGGAGAGGAACAAGGGAGTAAGTGTGAAGTAGGGAACAAAAGCCTAGTGTCTCGAAACGTACCGGTAACTTATACTGGATGTTGGTCTTACTTCACAATTGACCACCCGTCGTGACCAAGACAAAAATAACCGGAAAAACTCTCAATTCACGGATTGAACGTCGCACCGGAAAATACAAAATCTTAAAAGACGGTTTACATTTTCCGTGCAAAATCGTTTTCGGAACATTTTAATAAACGGTTTACACGTAACTTACGTTCGTTATTCGAACAGTAATAATCAGTGCAAAATCAAGTCACAAGATTAACATTAACTACTTTTCAACTTTTTAAGACGTGTCGTGTGACTCGGAAGGTGGGTGTCCGACCTAAACTAAATGACGTAACGTTTGTAATTTCCGACAGCGACACCATCGCAATTCCTACGTAAAAACGACAAATCAGTGATTCAGTACAGGCTGAGAAACGTTGGAATATCTGACATCGGACGGTCCGAGAAGAGGTACCCTAAAGGGTCCGTTCTTACAACCTCAACGGTAAAGGAGGAGGTCCCCTATAAGAGCTGGGTCCCTAGTTTAGGAGTAGAGGACGTAACCGTCCGTCTAAGAAAATGGTGACACGGTGGTCCCTTCGGGTAATTTCCGTGACTGGCGTCATATTCCTGTCGGACCAGGTACGTCTGTTCACAAAAGAAAGGGACGGAAGAGACCTATGGAAAATTTCCGTCGTATAAAGATAAGGACGATTTTAGACAGTAGAGATGAAACTTAATAAAGTGGAACCTTCTAATTTCATGTAATAAGTAGTAACTTTACTTTCCACTATTAGTGGATCCAGATCTATAATACTTAATCGACATAATAGTGTAGGGAACTTATTGTAGAGTTCTACGATACTAAAATGTACTTTCGTAGTCAACGTCCTGTTCTCTCTTTTTGGAATTATGTATAAGACATCCAAGGATCTTAATGTGCCGGATACTGACAGTAACATAAGTTTGACTAGCACTGACAACTATTTTGATTTTAATCACTGACTTTTGTTTAAGTAAAATTGACCACTCTAAGTACTACTTTAATATCAGTACTTCGTATTCAACCATCTAGACGATTTTACAGTTATCCCGAAGGGTCTACCGCGATCACCATTTCTTGGGTCGACGGTCATGTCCTCTGTGTTCTCTACGCCTAAACTAAGGACCAAGGCCTTCTAGGGGACCTCTTCCTTACCGTTGGGTGGGGTCATAAGAACGGACCTCTCAGGGTTCCTGTCTCCTTGGACCGTCCGATGTCAGGTATCCCAGTGTTTCTCAACCTGTGTTGACTTCGCTGAATCATACGTTCGTGTGTGTATGGGTTTTCCTTTACACCTTTGGGTGAATCGTATGTTTCATAGTCATCCGACTATGAGTTAATAATAATTACCGATTTCACAGATTACATAATTACCTTTAAGTTTATCCTTTTTATTTTGCACATAAAGGGAGATATATATTTAGTCCGTCTTAAACCCTTACAAAACAGACCGTAAGTAATACTTCAGTTGTCACACTTGTCACCCTCCGGTATGAGACATCCGCTGTGAAAGACTACACCTAATTCATTCAGCGAATCACTGTGACCGAAGGAAGTAAGAGGAAAAGTACATTTGGTCTTCCAACATCCCCCTGGGTAAGAATCGAAGATCATGAAGATGGTTACACTATCTAAGACGAGAGACTTCAGAAATTTCGAGGTAATTCTCCGTGGGTCCTGTACCCGTCACACTACCTCCTCTTTATCGTAACGTGTCTCTGTCTTGACCCGACATCAACTCAAAGGATCTTCTCTCGTCTGAATACCGACGGTTCCCCCTACCCTCACCCCCTCCCTACCTAACCCTTCAACCCTAATCGTGTTCATTTGATACATTTTTTACATATTTGTTGTCTTGGATGTAACATATCCTGTCCATTTACATACGTCATAAGACACTATTTGGCATTACCTTTTCTTATACCTTTGTATATATATAAATGTATATATATATCCACGACACGTTACGAATCAACAAGTTAGTACAGGCTGAGAAACGCTGGGGCACCTAACATCGGACGGTCCGAGGAGACAGGTACCCTAAAAGGTTTGTTCTTATGACCTCAACCAACGGTACGGGAGGAGGTCTCCTAGAAGGTGTTGGGTTCCTAGTTTGGTCCAGAGGTCGTAACGTCCGTCTATGAAATGGAAGACTCGGTGGCTCCTTCGGGTTCTTATGACCTCACCCATCGGATAGGGAAGAGATCCCCTTGAAGAACTGGGTCCTTAGTTTGGTCCCAGAGGATGTTACATTCGTCTAAGAAATGGTCGATTCGATGGTCCCTTCAGATATATATATATCCGGGAAGGTTACTTATATATAAAATATATAAATATATATTTATTTATACATATATATATCCTTCCCGACTCCGATTTCGACTTCGAGGTTATGAAACCGGAGGACTACGTTTCTTGGTTGAGTGACCTTTTCTGACACTCATCTTCTCCCACTGTCCTACTCTACCAGCCTACCGTAGTACAGTTACCTGTACTCAAACTCGTTCGAGGTCCTCTATCACTTCCCGTCCCTTTGGACCTCACGATGTCAGTTACCCCCAGCGTTTCTCATCTTGTACTGAATCGTTGACTTGTTGTTGCACATATATATCTGTACATATACATACACACACACACACACACACACATATATATATATGTGTGTATGTATATATACATACGTATCGACTTAGTGAAATATATCGTCTTTAATTGTAATGTAACATTTAGTTGATATGAAGTTACTTTCTTTTGAAATTTTTGTCTCAAAAATTCCTGTGTCTCGGAATCACAGGAATTTACTCTTCGCCCTGAACAAATAACGAGAAGTGTGAACTAAAAAATTCGGAATCTTGAAAGACGTTTTCTCTGGAAAGGACCTTAGGATCATATACTTTGGTTATCTTCATCTTGACGAGACTTCAATTTAGGTCTCGGTGTGAATAAACCGAGTAAGGGACGTTGGATCTGCTAAACATTACAAGAAAGGTTAAATCCTTAAGATTACAAAACATAAGTAAAGTTGACTTCAATATAATCATGATTTCTCCGCTAAGTTCGCTTTTGCCCTGTACTAGACTCTTTGATTTATGTCTTATCGTTACTTTTCCGTACACATTCCTTGGATATGGTCGATATTTCACCTCGAGTTGTTATTAATATTTTAGATACTAAGAAGGGTCCATAAACTGACAAAGAAATATGTACCAGAATAAAAGTTATACTTGGACGAAAATTACATGTTTTGTCTTCACTTGGCAAACAAGTTGCAACCAATATAGTAATTCAAATAAATATTCGACAAGGACACGACAATCGAAAATGTGACTTTGGACGAAAGAACGAAAAGAACATCATGCCTTCTCTTCTCTCGCTGACCTGTTAGTGCCATCGGACTCACCTTTTCTTGTCCTATAGTAGACACACGCGAACCCTGTCTGACACCGTAAACTCAATACCCTTTACAGAAACCGACGGACTAAAACCAACACGTAGTGCAACAAGTATATTACACACAATGGTCCCGCTAACAAAGAAGTACGGTCTCTTCTGCTTAGTGTTAGTAGGTTACTATCAAAGATTTGAACGAGGATCTTCAAAAGGAATGGAAGAGATCTCAACTAATACCTTCGGTATATTAACATCTTAAAAGGAGGTATTAGAATCACGGAGGGAATCCCGAAGTGAGTCTAAAAAAAAAAAAATTACAAATAAGAAATCGTATACAATACAAGACGAAGAGTTAGTTACCGACAGAAACACAAACTTTCGACTAGACTCATGTAAAGTGTCCATGGTAAAGGGTCCGGTGTAGAGGTAGGAGTCTTTTCACACAACAACAACAAATATTTAGTTTTGAATCTCTTTGACCTAAAGAAAGGGAATGTAAAGAAAGGTCCAGGGATTCAGGTAGAATCCCTTTTCGAGAGGAGGAAGGACTATAGTGTCAGACGTGGTCCGAGGTGACCATGTAGTTGTTCTGGCGGGGACGACAGAGGTCTAACACAACATTAAGCACCCGTCCGAAGTGATGTCCTGACTCCCAGAACACGGAATGTCTAGAAACGTAGGGGATCGGACCGGGTATCATTCCTTACTTACTTGTAAATCGAAGATATCTTCACATGGAAGAAACAAAGATATAATACTTTGGAGAAATAATCTTAAACACTAACTAAGACTGAAACAGATATAAATGGAGTACAACAGAAATGAAAGGTACCTGACGGTTCAGTAATCTCTATGAGACTAACATCAAACAACCTCCTTACTAAATAAACTTATCACAGAACCTTAATTTCATTATTAAGATTTTTCTACCACTATCGTATGGTCGGTTTACCTTTACTGTACAATATACAATTTATGTATTTACAATTTCACAATTTACGTTTTATTTAGTATAAATCAAAAAACCATCTTTCGTTTCTCCTTATATGAGACCTAAAATATGAGACCCAAATATCCACGAGAAAGGACAACTCACCCCTAACCTATTCGTGTACCGATCCCATATCCCTCTCACTATTACCTACTATAAAAGGAACAAACCCTCGGCACTCAATTTTCACATCATAGGACCAAATAGATCCCCTTTCAGTTTAGAACTATCTTTTGTAAATGGGAACCTTCCAGTTGAGAGTCTGTAAAATAAAACCAAAGGAAGTCAGGATTATTGAAAGTAGAACGACTAGTATAAAGTAAGAGAAAAGTCTCATTCCTTTTTTTAAGATTTTCAAACTGTACGACTTTTTTAAAGGATTTCCGTAAATCGTCGTGTATCGTTTACCCCGAAACTAAGAAAAGGTTCTGAAAACCGGTATCCCAGAAAAATCTATCCTTACCATTTTACTTTTACTCTTTTCATCTTCTACTTTTCCTTACCATTTTTATAGAAAAAATCCTCCGAGAATTAACCGTTAGATTTCAGAACCCTCTCAGACAAGAAAAGTCCAGACTGTACGAAACTGACAGGGCGGACGTGCAGCAAGTGGTTCATCATAAGATTCCCATACGTAAACGGAAACGATTTGGAGCACTGGAGTGAATACATCAGATCTTTACTGGATTCCATTAAGATTGGACAGTTCATCGTGTATTATTGGTCGTATTGTATTATTAAGAGTTGTAAGGATACTCTTTACCTTCAGTAAACAAACGGTGTTTATGTAAAATATGAAACGTAGAGATTTAAATCATACCGATCTGTACAAGGAACATTTTCAACCTCTTGTTATACAGAACTGTAATACAGACACACTAAAGAAAGTAGTTTGGAATTCTCGTAAAATTCGGGAATTTTTGGTCTGAAACACTTCTACTTCCTACATGTAAATTTCCTTGGTTCAGAGGATTTTGTCGCTTGTGTTAGACGGTAAGAGTAAATTCATTATTCTGTCCTTTAACTGGAACTGTGATTGAACAATTTATCTAAATTTTCCTTGTAGACGTGTAGAAAAAAGGAACACGTGACAAACAAATTAACGTCACCTAATTATGTCGTTCTCACCGTGTAATATTGATCCGTTAATAGGTAAGAAGTTCTGAATCAATAGCATTGTGATTAACTAGTAAATTCCGCATTCTATCAGATCGTAATCCTTGTACACTCCGATTAGACGAGTTTTTCTAGTTGTTTAATTATAACAACGACTATAAACGTATTAACCGACGTTAATAAATTACAAATTAACCCAACTAGTTTACTCTAAGTCGTTAAGTGTACACGCACTAATATTTGTCTTGACCACCGTGAATTTTACCATTACTAATCGAATAAAACGTACAAGAGAAGGAAGGTAAAAAAAGGGGGTAAAAATGTAAAGTCTGGCTCAAGTAGTCGGAAAAAGTTTTATTTTAGTCATCTTTGGTTCTAGAATTTTGTTTCACAAGTCCGTAATCTTTATTGGTCTCGTAAAGGATTTCGACAAACGAAAATCCTTAAAGAGACAACGTCAATAAATAGTTCCTAAGTCGAGTGTTATAGGGTTTTCTGCTCAGGTAAAGTCCCTGTCCATGATACGAAGGGTCTTGAACGTCCTTACTTATGTAAGTATTATTTTGGAAATGAAGGTTTTATTTTCCCTTTTTTCCTTATTTACGGACCCTTTGTAACAACCTCTCAGTGAAAAAAAAAGGATGGATCATTTGGGGGAAATAAGAAAAGAATTTTCCAACAGTGATCCCTCCTTTTTTTTCTAGACGTCGTCGATGTTCTTTCACGTCGCAGTGTGACTAATATACTGAACCGTCACAGTCGGAAGACTTCTAGACTCTTCGAATACAATATATGGGACCTACTCTTGAGAAGTAGTATAGTCAAGACAAGGAACTGTGTTAACATGGGTTTCTTCACCAGAGTCAAGTCAAGTCTAGTCAGTGAATCATCACAGGTTGAGAAACACTGGAGTACCTGACGTCGTGCGGTCCGAAGGGACAGGTAGTGGTTGACGGCCTCGAACCACTTTGAGTACAGGTAGTTCAGTCACTACGGTAGGTTGGTAGAGTAGGAGACAGCAGGGGAAGAGCAGGACGGAAGTCAGAAAGGGTCCTAGTTCCAGAAAAGGTTACTCAGTCAAGAAGCGTAGTCCACCGGTTTAATAACCTCAGACCGAAAGAAGTTTAGTCTCGTGAAACCCCGTGAACAAGTCAGGGAGTCAGTACAAGCTGAGAGACACTGGGGTTCCTGACGTCGTACGGTCTAAGGAGACAGGAGACGATAGAGGGTCTCTAACGAGGTTAAGTACAGACAACTCAACCACTACGATAGATAGATTGGTACAGTAGAAGACGACGGGAGAAGAGGAGAATGGAAGTTAAAAAGGGTCGTGGTCCTAAAAAAAGGTTCAGTCGAGAAGGGTAACCCACCGGTGAACTTCCGTTAATTACTTATATAGAACCAGTTTTCTTAACATCCTTGGAAAATAATTTCGACGTAAAAGTCGAGACAAAATCCCCTTAAACACGATATTGTAGTCAACGACGGTATTCGAATAAATAAAAGGTGTAAGGGTGAGTTAGTGATAAGAAAAAGGAATTTTACAAGGGAAAATTTTAATATACAAGTCAAATGGGAATACTAACCAACCCTTTTCTTATAAAATTCGTCTTTTGTTACAAACAAATAAAAGTCACTCACTATCAAATATATTATAACTCTCGTTATTTATAAGCACCCCACGTGATTTCGAATCTGTCCCCAATCTCTTCGTAACCCGAAGGGACTATCAAGTCGACCATTTTTTAGGTAGACGTTACGTACTCTAGGACCAAGTTAATGACCCAGCCCTTCTAGGGGACCTCTTCCCTATCCGATGGGTGAGGTCATAAGAACCCGATGGGACCAACGAGTCTACCATTTCTTAGACGGACGTTACTCCCTCTGGATCCAAGTCAGGAACCCGACCCTTCTAGGGAACCTCCTCTCGTACCGTCGAGTGAAGTAATAAGAACGGACCTCTTAGGGGTACCTGTTTTCTCGGACCCCCGGATACCAGATACCCCAGGTTTCTCAGTCTGTACTGACTCACTGAATTCGTGTCGTGTCTCTTTGTAATATTCCTTCTAGGGACTATAAGGACCTTACACCCAAAGAAAACACCTATACACTATTGATTCAATATTTATAATTAGGACCGTTCATTAAAATCATCTATAATTGTGGATAGGTCGAAGGGACCACCGAGTCGTCATTTCTTAAGTCGGTCACGTCCTCTGCGACCAAGCTAGGAACTTAACCGTTCTAGGAACTGTGTCCTCTTCCTTTACTGTCGGGTGATGTCATAAGAACGGACCCTTTAGGGTACCTGTCTCCTCGGACCTCCCGATGTCAGGTACCTCAGTGTTTCTTAACCTGTGGTGAATCACTGATTTGTTGCTGTTATTGTGGATAGTAAAATAAAACGGCGTCCATCTTAAACAAGTCCACAGACAAAAGATTTATGGAGGGGTGTTTTCCTCAGTGAGAAAGTTATTCGAATTGTATAACTGACTATTTCTAGTCTTTTCGAATATCAACTAAACTACTACTCAAGTAAACTACTAATTACACGGATTGTTGAGTGTCATCCCTAATCTTTTATTCATCAGATATCTGTAATGCAAGTTCCGTAAACATGAGAGGATAAAGTTCAAAATCCACATTTTCATCATAAATAATTATTGTGTCAATCTATTACTTCGTTTCCGGTCTCGTGTAGACAATAGTTCTTTAGTGTTACTTGTAAAAGTAGAGTAAAAATCTTCTTCATACAGGATAAAAAGGTAAGGAAAGAAAGGAGAGTACCCTTTGACGAGTCATCTAATCATGAATCCCCAATGACCATCCTTAATGGAGGACCAAATGACGAATAACTCGATAGGTCCACCGAGTTCTTAGACGGTTCTCAAACTAGGAACCCACCTTCTAGGAGACCTCATCCTTTACCGTTGGGTAAGGTTATAAGAACGGACCTTTAAAGGTACCTGTCTCTTCGGACCGCCCGATCTCAGATGCCCCGGAGTTTCTCAGCCGTCACTGACTCGTGTGTGTGGTTAGACGTACGACGTATGACCACATTAACAACATCGTTGAACCACACAAAGAATTGACGTAAGGAAACCTCGTTACAATTCGACAACACCATCTAAATTGTTTTCACTTCAGTGAGGTAGCACAGGCTGAGAGACACTGGGGCACCTGACGTCGGGTGGTCTGAGGAGGCAGGTACCCTAAAAGGTCCGTTCTCATGACCTCACCCAACGGTAAAGAAAGAGGTCCCCTAGAAGGGTTGGGTCCCTAGATTGGGGTCAGAGGACGTAACATCCGTCTGCGAAAATGGCGACTCGGTGGTCCCTTGTAGATTGTTTTCCTGTGAAGTTTGATTTCGTAGGAACGACTAGAAGAATTTAAGTTTCAGTCCATAATAACTTTATTTGTTTTACAAAGATCTCGCTCAAAAAGACCTTTTATAGTTAATACTTGGTTTGACAAATCTGAATCGAACTTTTACTACCTAATGTCGATGAGCCTTTTATCGTCCTCCTTCTGAATGGTGTTGTCAAAAAGTGTCAAACTCCAAAATTTTCTTTCCGATAAATTTTATAACGTTTCTCTAAAAAAATAATTTTTATTAGTAACGGTCTTTCGACAAAATTTTTGTGTTTCCATCCCTTAAGGGACTGACAGGTCACCAAACTTGAACCACGTCACTTGACGTCCCCGACCTCAAACCAGGGACCAACCCTTCGATTCTAGGACTTTCAACATGTCTGTTTTTTCTTTTTTTTAAATTTTTACTTTATTATTTCACTAAATAAAAGGTAGAAGTCGTATACATGGTCTATAAGTAGACTCCTATACTATTACTTTGTCATCTTATATCTTCTCAAACCTCATTTATTAAGTCTATGTACATTTATATAAACGAAATCACTTACTATTTCCGTACTTCAAGTCAGAATCGCTTACTCAGACGACCTAAGTTCATGACTTCAAAGTCCATTTATTCATATAAAAAGTATGGTGTCATCCGGGTTAATTATTCCAGATTTTGAACTTAATGTAATATAAATGGATACCTTAGGTGACAACCCTACCATTTTTAACACTTGACACTATACTCTTACTTGAACTTACATAAAAGTGACTGTCTAAAGAGGAGTTCGAGTGATAACGTTACCGATTTAAGGAACAATGGGTAGTGACTTACCTCTGTTAAAATCAATCTCTATAATCTCCTTCTTGTTGACCAACATCTCTTTCTTTCCTTTTAGAGTTTGAACCCAGACACGACAGGTTTTGTGGAGAAAAAAAGAACACGGTCGGTATCCCTAGAGGTCGGAAGTTATATCCACGGTTCATGTTTGTAACGGTCGATCCTCTATTGATTTATATCACCAGTCGAATAGTCTATGATCTTAAAACGGTACTGGAACTCCAGTACAATGTACCCTTAGACTGTAAGTACAAGGTACCCTTGGTGAAGCTTAATGATGGTTAAACCAATTCTCAAATATTACCGTATAGATATTTTAGCTAATGTAGAGAAGAAGTTGACAAAATTCTAAACACTTAGTAGAACCCTGTTCATCGTTCCTCATTTGGTGCTGAAGAAAAAGGGGAACCCTTATGATAAACGGTGGTAGGGGGGAAAGGAACCACTTCCAATTGACTGAACCTTTTATCAGCTTATAATAGTAAAACAAAAATTGATTTAACATGTTGTACGGCACTACAGGAGTTCGATTAAAGTATCACCAACAATTTCAGTAAGAGTCCCAGCTCTTTCCTAACGCTTATGGACGGAGTTAAAGATGAAGTAACTATTCAAAAACTTCTCACAATCATAAGAGAGTTCTCATACCGACACTCATCTAAAACTTACTTCAGAAATTTATTCGATCGATTAAACATACGTAAGTATTTAATACGTCTACCAGGGGATAACTACTTATTCTTACCTACTGGTGTGCTTAACGGGTTAGTCGGATGTGTACCTTGGATTGGGGGATAAGATTTCTTAAACACGAACGTACTACCGACTCTCCTTTAGTCTCACACTCCTTCATCACAAAACAAAACGAAAAAACACCTGTATCAAAATTTTAGTCGTAAATACCTGTCTTTACCCTCTTATGGTCGAATTGATACCTTAAAAATCTTGAACAAGAGAACGGAGTTTCAGACTAACATTTCTTTTTCGGGCGTGGTAACGAACAGAGTTTTTAAAGGTCAATACTTCACTAAGAACTTTAATAGAAATTCTTATTAGTTCATCTTTCTTTATGACATTTACTCCGAACCGAAAATACTTATTAATAAATTTCCAGTACAATTTTCCTAAATTCGAGTGATTTTCACATTGTTACCATTACACCTTTTATACCACCCATTTCCTTTGATGGAGTAAGAAACTTCCAAAACAGTTTCGTGTTAATTCGTAAGATTTTACCGAAACAATGTACACTTGGTAGACCACACTTTCTTGATATAAACATTACAGATTTCCTGAACCTTATTAACATAAAACGACCGTCACCAGTGTAAGAAATAACAAACGCCCAAGGAGTAGTTTAGAAATTAATATACGACAAAAACAGTTGTTATTTCGTTAAAGTTCCTAAGGACAAACGCACCAGAGAACTTTAGACGTAATAACTTACGTGTTTTATTAGTACGAATCAATGGCAAAATACTACAAGGTTCCAAAAACCAGTACTACACTTACAGACTACGAAAATTGGTCTTACTGTAACTCTTTCTTCCTTGACTCGTGCAAGGGGACCTATCTCAGATCCAACAGAGTATAAAAGTTTGTACACCTAATTTTTTATGTCACCCGCAAAGTCTTAACAGGAGAGGGGACCCACACCGAGGCAGAAATCGTTTCGAATGGAAACGAAAACGTAAAACTTGTATTCCCCTTACTTAACGAAGAAGGGCAAGTGACAGCATTACCTAGAGAGTGACTATTTTGTTGTGTACGGGACTTCGCGCGTTATAGTTCACTTTCCGCAAGCTAAATTTGAATCTCTTACAGTCGTTACACAGGAACAGTTTGTCACTACACATATTAACGGGAGTATACGTGTATAGAAACTCTCTTATTTCGGTCACGTCATAGAGACTCCCAGTGTATAAGTAAAAGAACACTAAGTAGGGCTGTTAACATTCACGTCGTTTTGAATTCCAAAGAGTGTCGGAAGACATTTGACTTGAATTTTCACAGTTTCAGGAGTCACTGGGAGAAGAGGACTGGGACAGTTGGACACTTTTATAACAGGAAATAGTGCTAGAAATAGTTCTTCACGTCTCAAACTTTCCAGGTCCACTTCCAATAATCAGTTCAAGAGACTGTCACAGTCACGAGTTTAGGGTGTTCCCACTGTTTCTATCTGGACAGTAAGGACTCCCACTACTGTATGTAAGTGACCTCGAATATACTAAATAGTCTACGCTGTCGTCAGAGGAAGTCCCATGTTTCACAGAGAAGATGTAGCCAAATGATTGTTTTCTTCTTTTTTATTTAAATCCCCTCTTAAAAGTCGGAAACAGTAATAAAAAGACAAATATGACTAAGTCAAACTAGAATTCGTATAAAAAACTTAGTTCTTAACTAAGGTGTATATTCTGGAAAGTATCAACGAACTGTGGTATAGAAGTCTACTTTATAAGATAATATCGGACTGAAATAAATTCTATCACTGTTGAATCCTAGTGTAAGGACGTTGGTTTTTTGGGTGTCGGTTCTATATCTGGGAAGACACGTATAAACAAGAGATTGACACAGACATCCGTCTTCCCTATCACAACTAACTTTGGTACCAAGTAAGAGAAGTTTCCAGAAATAAGTAGTGATTCCTAAAAACTTTTTAGATACTCTAAGTGAATGTCTTTATGAAATCTCAAAGTCATAAGTCCAACTAACATAGGACTTACGTTATATAGACAAAAATTTGTTTTGACCAATTTTTCTCTAATTCGACGTAAACAAAAGTTTCTATCAATGTTATTAGATAATTTGTAAAGAGTAGTTATAGGAACTATTACCATGTGTCACCCTCTTCCCCTGTCGTCTCCTACTCTACCAACCTACCGTAGTGACTGGACTACCTGTACTCAAACTCGGTCGAGGCCCTCAACCACTTCCTGTCCCTTCGTACCGGTCGACGTTAGGTACCCCAGAGTCTCAGCCCGTGTTGACTCACTGACTTGACTTGACTTGATTATGTAATGCGTGTCCTGAAGGGTCCACCAAGTCACTATTTCTTAGAGGTTACGTCCTCAGTGACCACTACGACCAAAGCTAGGGACCCAGTCCTTATAAGGGACCTCTTCTCTTACATTAGGTGAGGCTATAAGAGCAGACCCTTTAGGGTGCCTATCTCCTCGGACCGTCCGATATCAGGTCCTCCAACGTTTCTCAACCTGTGCTGAATCGTACGTACGTAATACATATTCATGGTATATCCACGATCTATATAACCAAGACAAAGAGACATCTTGGGACTGATCATGTGATTATTTGATAAGAATTGTGAGAATACCCAGGGAGAAGATCTCTTCTTTTAGTACAGGATAAATCATTCAAGGGATGTATACTTGGAAGTTCAACGTCAGAAAGTTTCTACACTTACACGTAAGGTAGTTGTAGTCCCAGTCCCCACTCACTTCAACGGTGAACGGGAGGTAGAGGATAACGACTACTAGGAAGTCGAGATGGTAGAGGGTAGAGGAGAGGGACGAGGTCAGTCATTGAGAAGAGCGGACAACTGAACTACAGTCGGGGAGATTCGGTCGACAACATGATATGATACCATGGAAACTTCGATGACGTGACCTTACAATCTTCACAAAAGAAAGAAAAAACACACAAAAAGAAAATACATAATGAATACACTTCTCATGATATTTGGATAATGTCATGTCATGATCCTTCGGTCACCACAATCAACCCATGATCCGATTGAAACAACTTGTTTAACTTGAATTTTTACTCGAGAACCTTACTTTGGACAAACATATGTCCCCTGAATGACATAATAAAAGAAAACTGAGTTCATAGATTGGATTCCGTACGGATCGAAAGTCTTTCAACAAGTAACGTATTTCTTGACCGTTATCAAAAAATTCTTAAAGTCCCGATCAATACAATATGTTGGATATGACTGATTTACTTCTGTTTGTAGTGGTCACTTTAAAGTCCGTAGTCACTCCTTTGATAAAAAAATAACTACCCAGTAATTTATGAGGTATTTTATGACAACTGAATCACAAAAACTGGACTTAGTTACGGTTAACTAACTCCTACGTTACACCGGTTTTTATCTACAATTCTTGAGGGAAAAACCATATTAATTCACTACCCCAATAAAACAGTCCATTTGTTGGTGAGACTACTATTTTTAGTCAAAGTGTCTAAGTGATCCGATACTACTTGTAGTGTCTCAGTGGACCTGGGACGACTGAACTGTATCGTACTGTTGGTCCAAGTTGGGGTATGAATGACTATGAAAGTGATGGTACGAGTTAAATCCTTAGTAGAAACATCAGTAAACCTGAAAATAAATGGTTCTATCCATCCTTATATGGGGTATATAATTTCAATATAAAACGTTCTGTCAGAAACATTTAAGGACTCATTTCTCTTAGTTACTCAGACAAAGAGGTCATTCTAAACTGTTCCCTTAGACTTTCCGTTATTCTTCGACCTACTCCAATTCACTACCCCTGTCTTTTGAAGATTTCCTTGAGGAGTAGTCAAACCAAAAGTGTATCCTTTTCCATTAAAGTACAAAGGAAACTTTTCTTTGTCATAAAAAGAACCGGACCGAAAACAGTATTAGCGCTCCATTTACAAACATAAAAGACGTTCTCAAAAAGGGGTGGGATCAAGTTACGTTGGAGAGAAATTACAGTCATTAGGAGGATTGAGTTAAGTTGTTAATAAGAAGAACGATCAGTGACTAAAAAAATTTAAATGAATAAAAATTTTAAATAAATCAAAAATAGTTAATAAATAAACCGACGTGGTCCAGAAATCAACCCCGTACATTTGAGAATCAAAGTCGTACACCCTAGATCAAGGGAGTAGTCTCTACCTTGGACCCAGGGGACGTGACCCCCGAACCTCAGAATCGGTGACCTGGGGTCCCTTCAGGACATTAAGGACTAAACTTACCGATGATAAGTCAACTCCTATACTTCGGGTGTCTGTCGAGACGAGTACTCTTGAATGAACACAGTTTCAAGGGTGAGGGTGAACTGGTCATTGAGAAGTTTCTTAACGTAGAAGGAGTAAGAGAAGAGAAGGGTCTCGTTTTAAGAAATTAGTATATTTTCATCACCCAGAATTTGTAAGATACATCACAAGTCTATGGTATAGACCGTCGAGGGTGAAAAAGAACTTTATGGTGAATGGAGGTTCGTAACTTCTGCGGAGTAGATTAAAAGACAAGTCAGTGAGTCACCACAGACTGAGAAACGTTGGGGCACCTGACGTCGTGTGGTTCGGAGGGGCAGGTAGTGGTTGACGGTCTCAAGTTTGAGTACAGGTAGCTCAACCACTACGGTAGGTTGGTAGAGTAGGAGACAGCAGGGGAAGAGGAGGACGGAAGTTATAAAGGGTCGTCGTCCCAGAAAAGTTTACAGTCAAGAAGAGTAGTTCACCGGTTTCATAACCTCGAAGTTGAAGTCGTTGTCAGGAAGGTTACTTATAAGTCGTGACTAAAGGAAATCCTAACTGACCAAACTAGAGGAACGTCAGGTTCCCTGAGAGTTCTCAGAAGAGGTTGTAGTGTCAAGTTTTCGTAGTTAATTAAATTAGAGTAGATTAAGTACTCAATCAACCTTTGTCCAGAGTTTCACGTAAATTGTAAACTTTAAGTCCCCGTACTTTAATCGAAACGACAGGATTAGGATCGTAGACCACAGAGAACCTACTGGGACACCTAGGTTGACACGAAAAAGGGATTGGGAGTTGTACGTACAGGTGAGAAAGACTATCTGACCTAAAGACGAGACCATGCCAAGAAACACCCTCAGTAACACGAGTGTCGGTGTCGGGTAGACTGACTCTAAGTCGGTGGAAGAATTCGGACATGTAACAGAGAAGGATAGTTATGTATCTACCTAGGTAAAAGGTAGGTCTAACTGTGGAAACCTTGTTTTAGTGACGGAGAACGAGGTAATACTAATAACGACCTGGGGTAGTTGGCCTGACATTGGTAAGTAAAACTTTTGCTGGAACTACTCTGGACTCAAACGGTATTGGGTACCTGATTCATTAAGGTTTATTCGGAATGAAGGGTTAGTCCACCGTAGAACGGACCGTGACGAAAACAGATGGTCGAACGAGAACTAGAGTTGAGTGTTTTCAAAGAAGAACCGGGTTTCTCTGTACTCGGAAATCGTAACTTTGAGTAGGATCAAAGGTCAACAAACCTAATTAAATAATAAAAGTTTCTTACAGAAAACTTTATATTTTGTCATTGACAACCTACTCAAATCTCGAATAGATTTTGGGTCCGGTCGTGATACCCGTAGAGGATCCGTGAGAGATCTTTACGTCTTAGACCCTGAAAGGACCATCAGGTCACCATTCTGTGGTGTGAAGGTACCGTCACCCGTGTCTAAGTAGGGATCGACCACTTGATTCTAGGGTGTATACTGAGTCACACCGTTTTTGTTTTGTTTTGTTTTGTTCGTTTTAGAGTCCGGGTAGGGGAACTTTACGTCTTAGAGTCTAGAACAACGACAACAAGTCAGTGAGTCAACACAGAGAAACACTGGGGTACCTGACGTCGGACGGTCCAAAGGGACAGGAAATGATAGAGGATCACAAACGAGTTTGAGTACAAGTAACTCAGTCACTACAGTAGGTTGGTGGAGTAAGAGACAGATGACTTAGTCTTAGACGTAAAATTGGGTTATTAAGTAAACGTGTAAGTGAAAACTTTCACCACTAGTTTTGTAAAGAGTCATTTGTAGCTTATCTCCACGTATGATGACTCTTTGATGACACCCCAATCTTTTTTAAAAGTAAACAAATCCAATAAAAATTTTTTATAAACGACAACCAAAATATATCTATAAGAAATAAAACAAATATAACATAGAGAAAGAAGGGAGACTGTAATAATAAACAAACAACCGGTGTAGTGTGGTGAACACCTTAGAATCAAAGGGGTGGTCCCTAACTTGGGTTCGGGAGTCGTTAATTTCGGGTCTCAGGATTGGTGGCCTGGTAGTTCCTCAAAGACCTTTTCCTAAGTACACTTTCCGTATTAGTTAAAATAGTTGTTTCCGTAAACAGGACTTCAACTTCACTAAAATCTAGTGACACGAGGTTGATCAGAACTCAGACGAACTTTGGGTTGTACACGTCCAAACTAATACTTTAACTACGTGAAGGACTTAACGAGTAAGGAAGACTCAAAAGAGGACCGTGAAGGAAAGACAGAGTCGGAGTTCTCTCTTTTAATAGTACCACCAGAGGTATTTTTAATGGTGTGTCCTTTACTTTCCTTTGAATTAATGACCTAAGGGTGTGTGGTAAATAAGAAATATAATCTCGGTAGTCTCCCAGAGACCCGAATATCCGTGTTAATTTCTCTAGTTGTTCTATTTGTTCTAAAAGTCGGTTCAACGTCGACAAGACTTCAAAGAACCTTGTGATTGGACTAATTCAAGAAGGAAAATATAGTTTCATTCAAGAGACGGTCACTGCCAACCAACTATTGGACTCCTTGAGCTCATAAGAACCCCCCGTCACCTCTACATCACGACTGGGGTTCACTAGGGCTACTCAAAAGGAAGGGGTCAAGACTCCCACCATCCAAAAGTCTTGGTCTCTGATCCCACGACCCTCCGTTTCAGTCGACCCAACCCGAGGATGGTCTTTGTACAAGGAACGAGATGACACGGACACAATCAGTGAGTCAGTCCAGGGTGAGAAACACTGGAGTATCTGACGTCGGACGGTCCGAGAAGACTGGTACCCTAATAGGTCCGTTCTTATGACTTCACCCAACGGTAACGGAAGAGGTCCCCTAGAAGGACTGGGTCCCTAGCTTGGACCCAGAGGGAGTGACGTCCGTCTAAGAAATGGTACACTCGGTGGGCCCTTTGGGACGACTCCTGGTCTTCCCAGGGAACAGTAGGAACAAATTTTATGCAAGAGGTTTACCCTTAAGATTGTACATATGACAGTACATTCTTAACTTAGCGGTCAGGTACAGACTGCATCCCACGTCGAACGAACCCCGACCACGTACCCCTACTGGGTCTCTCTACAACACCCCTCCCTCCACCCTCCCCCCAAGTACAAACCCTTGCGTACATTCTTAATTTCTAAAATTTTAAATTTTTTTT
>SJYO01018757.1:69946824-69984294 GCA_006410555.1 Capra ibex
GGGGGGGGGGGGGGGGGGGGGGCCGGGGCTAAAGGTTAAGAAACAAGTAAGAGGTAGAGACTGTTGCCGACCTCCATCAAATAGATTTCCTGTTTATATTATGGTAACAAAATGTTAATTAATGTCACCTTCTTTGTTCCAATTTTCGTCTATTCTTTTATCCAATTGAGAACCCCGACTAAGTTTCGAATATTGGATCAAGAGACGTCTCAGTTGTCTAAGATTAATTAAAGGTTGACCTTTGTACGGTTGAGGAGTTACCTTCTGTTTCGAAAAGAATCAAGGATTTTGTTATCTTTCAAGAGTATTCCCTGTTGATTCATACGAATATTCTCTATGTCAAAAATAGTGGAAGGAACCTAATGTCGTTTACACTGTTGTTCAACCCCTGGTGTTTCGGTTGAATAATCAATTTATCGAAAGAGGGTGTTCTGTGATCTAGAATAGTATCTGGAAGTCCCAGGTGAAAGCATCTCAGTGTGTGAGTTACGATTTAAGAGTTTGGTGTGACATAGTAATTTGAGGACTCAGTCAGTGTCCCTTATCCGTCATACCATTATTAATGAGTGTTTATAAGACTAAAAGGAGGAAGACCCAGGGACAATTCTAGCGTTAAAGGACAGGGGAATTTCAATTCATACCGACCACTGAACTGAAGTCGGTTATTTTATACTCACCTTCACTGTACACGGTGAAGGTTCATCTTCGTAAATTAACCACCATGGCTGACGTGTAAAAAAAGTCTCTACCATTTATTCACAATCAGTGAGTCAGCACGGGCTGAGAAGTGCTAGGGTACTTGACGTCGGGTGGTCCGAGGAGACAGGTACCCTAAAAGGTCCGTTCCTATGACCGCACCCAACGGTAAAGGAAGAGGTCCCCCAGAAGGGTTGGGTCCCTCACTTGGACCCAGAGGGTGTGACGTCCGTCTAAGAAATGACTGACTCGATGTTCCCTTCGGAGTCTCTACCACCCTTGTACTTAATCGTACTTCAGAAATAGTAGGACCTTGGACCCTCTGATTTGCTGTACCTCTGAGACGACTGGGTACGACCTGCGTAAAGTACTTCTTTTTATTTGGACCTGCCTCAGTACCTCTAAACTCCCAACAAGTAATAGTATCCAATTGAACTATCGGTAGGACCAACACTATCCTTCATCTTCAGGGAATTTTATATAAATAAACTAACAAGAGAGTTCAGTCCAAGGAAAAGAACTCCGATTGATACGGGTAAAGGAAGGTACCTACTCACTCCTTTTTCGACTAACGTCATAATTTACCTAGAGAGACGGTTAAATCGACATTCATACTAGACGAAGAGTAAACGAGACTTTTATTAGACAGGTATTGTGAGAAGCATTTTTACTGAGATCGTTGCATGACTTTGAAGTCCTTGTAGAGTACTGATCAGAGGACGATGACGATTCAGCGAAGTCAGTACAGGTTAAGACACACTGGGGTATGTGCCGTCGGATGGTCCGAGGGGGCAGGGACCCTAAAAGGTCCGTTCGCATGACCTCACCCCACGGTAACGGAAGAGGTCTGATCAGGGGATTCTTGATCATTTCCTCTTCTTAACTAGTAATTTTGGATTTGGATCTCCCAGTTCACTGTTTCACTCTACCCTCTCCTGAAGGGTCCACCAGTTCACTAATTCTGAGGTTCGAGGGTTAGGTCTGCCGGGTCCAAGTTATGGAGCAGTCCCTTGATCTAGGGTGTATAGCGTTGTTTTTTAGGACGTACGATGTTACTTCTACCTTCTAATGACGTACGGCGTTGATTTTCGGTCATGTCGGTTTATTTGTTTATAAAAAATGCCTGAAGAGACCACTAGGTCACCAATTCTGAGGTTCAAAGGTTACATCCCTCACACCCAAACTAGGGATCAGTCCCTTGATTCTAGACTGTACGATATAACACCTCGGTTTTTAAAATCTTTTAACTTTTTTTTTTCTATAAAAATTTTTTCACTTTACCCTACTTCAACCGACAAACAAAAACTATGGAAACAATAGACGGTAACGACACTGACGAAGGACGGGAAGTAGGAATGTCCGAGACGAGTGAGAAACCACTACTTTCCTTTTCCCTTCTCCATGAGTGTGCTTCGTAAAAATTATTGAACAATTAACCTACTTTACCGTTAATTCCACGGATTCCCGAGATACGTATAAGTATCTAACAGAAGTTTCCCATGTTAATGGTTTCGGTTACTTTTTCTAATACTCAATTATAACCTAACACTAAACCCCGCCTCCTCCGACTCCATACAAGTCTATAGAAGGAGGTTTATCGACGATTCTAATTAGACACAGAGTCCAAAATATACTATTACACATCTCCATTCAAACGGACCTCGTGTCGCGCAAACAGTTTCCTTGTTCAAGGTGTCACCCATCAGTAACCGGTCGGAGGACTAACCACCCACATGTTATGAGATCTCCATGTCTCACCTAAAGGGTGAGTCATATTTTCGAATGTATTATAAAAGGTACTATAGGTACAGATCATAATAAAGGTAGTCTTTACTCATAAAGAAGACACCATTTCTAATTTATATTATAGGGGAAGCACTTAAAGGTGTCCTTGTATTTTTGTCATAAAAACTCTTATCCTCGTCGTAAAAGAAAGTATCGACGGTTTTTCACATACCTTTTCTCTAAAACCGTATGGCACAACTTCAGGAAAGAGACGGAACTTCTTGCAGAACTGTCAATTCTAACTTACAAGTTCACTATTACGTCATTCGTATTCGAGTCTAAGGTGTCCCGAGTCCTTACCTACCCTTAATGTCTGTGAAAGGAGACGGACGGGAGCAAGACGAGTCGGTGCCTCCAGGTACGTCCCTTTCTACACCTTCCCCTTTTTTCGACGTGTGTAGGGGTCCCGTGTGAGATTCACGGACTCAAAAACAGTGAGAAAAGGACGGTGAAGTCTATTGGGTTCTACCGAGTGCTTTATATTTACGAGTCACTGGTGTCAAACCTCTAAAGGTTTCTATTTTCGTAAAAGTCAATGAAACACTAATCCAGGTAGACTTTCTCGGTAACTGAGAAATTTTGGAAAAAATTTTACTTATCTAATAATAAAAATTTTAAAATTAATTTATGTCAACCAAACGTTAGAACACAATCAAAGTCCACATGTCGTTTCACTAATTCAATATATATATATACATAAAGAAAGAATCTAAGAAAAGGTAGTGTCGAATAATGTCTATAACTCATACCAAGGGAGCTGATATGTCATCCAGGAACAACCGATAGATAAAATACAAATCATCACACATATTAAATTAGGGTCTGAGGATTAAATAAGGAGGAAGGGAAAGGGAAGACCATTGGTATTCTACGACCTATTGTAGTGACTACGTTACCTGTACTTGAACTCGTTTGAAGTCCTCTACCACTCCCTGTCTCTCAGGACCACACGAAGTCAGTTACCCCAGGGGTTTAGGCTGTGTTGACCCACTGACTTGTCGTCGTTGGTATTCAAACAAAAGACAGAGACTTAGATAATGATAAAATATTTAATTATCTCATAAAAAATCTCAATCAAATGTCTTTTTAACAAAAATCCAAATGTCTTTTTAACTCGTTTCCATGTCTCAAGGGTAAGCGAAGGAAGGGAGAAATTATTGTATAACGTCATCACACCATATAAATAATGTTAACTACTTGGTTGTAACTATGTAATAATAAATGATTTCGGGTACGAAGTGAATCCCAAGGGAAAAAGACAAGGTGTCAAAATACCCAAAACTTTCTACGTATTTAAAAATATGAATGGTAATCTCATAGTCTATCTTATTAAAGTGACAGGATTTTTAGGAGACATTCTCTGTAACTGAAAAAAAAAGAGATCCATTCTTTACCTAAATAAATCCAGGTCTCTCTTCGTGGGAGATGTCTGTGTCACACCCGGTAGTGTCTCTCGCTCACGCTGACTGTAACTGAAAATATCGATAAAGTCTTCGTATAAGGACCGGAGTACGGGAGACTTGTGCCAGACCAAGATATCCCGACTTGTAACATTGGCCTTCCCCGAGACATCATTGCTCTCCACACGCCGGACCACCATTTCTCTTAACCGAGACGAAACGGGGACGGTGTAGTAAATCTGGGAGAGTAGACATTTTGCGCCGGTTCACTTTCACTTTCACAATCAACGAGTCAGGACAGGCTGAGGAACACTGGGGCACCTGACATCGAACGGTCCAAAGAGACAGGTCCCTTAAGAGGTCCGTTCTTATGACCTCACCTCTTGGTAAAGGAAGAAGTCCCTTAGAAGGGTTGGGTCCCTAGTTTGAGACCAGACGTAACGTCCGTCTACGAAGTGGTAGGCTCGGTGATCCAGTCGGGTCATCTCATGAATTAGGTACTCATTACCTGTTCTAATATGTATATTTCTTCAATCTTGTTACGGTCCGTCTATCGTTCATGAGGTAAATAATATCCATTTTAATAAAAAGTTTTTACTTGTGTTCGTGTCTTGATTTGTGTACGTGTGTTTATACGCACGTTTAATCCTTTTAGACTTATTCGAGTCACCCAACATCACTACAGTCATAGGACCCACCCTATCTTAGGACGTCATAACATTTTATAATGAATAGTGACCCCTCTGACCCGTTTCCAATAGAGATAACAAAGAATCTTCACCGTACACTTAGAGGTTACCAGAGCTATTATTAAAGTTGATAAGTTCCTGAAGGGACTACCAGGTCACCAATCCTTAAGCGGACGGTTACGTCTTCTGTACCCAAGTAAGGGACCAGACCCTTCTAAGGTGTACGGCGTCCCATTGATCCGGACACGTGACGTTGCTGACTTTCGGTACGAGGGATCTTGGCTATGAGACGTTGTTCTCTTCGGGGACCGCACCCTTTGAACACGTGGTGTTGATCTCTCATTGGGGCGGGTGACTTTGATCTCTTTCCGGTCGTGTGACATTACTTCTGGGTCTCTTCGGTTTTCATTATTTATTTGAATTTTTTCTCTTTCTTTTTGTACCTCCTTCGAAGTTACGTATAATCATTCACTTTCTTTGGTTAAACTTTACCGATGTGTTACATACTAAGGTGGACCTACTACAAAACCTTTTCTGTTTTAAGTTCGTCCCTTACTGCCCGTCTCAACGTCCCTAACGGACAATTTCTACCTCGTTGCCGTGTAGAGTTACCGAGTTAAACACTTGGTTTTTACCGACAATTCCGGAAACGCCTTTCAACCTCTTTAAACCTACATCTTACTCCTAATTCACAAAAATAAAACCAATCTTAACCGGACCCATAACACTAATGTCCCGAAGGGACCACCGAGTCTACCATTTCTTAGACGGACGTTACGTCCTCTGGACCCAAGGTAGGGACCTAGCCTTTTTAGGGGACTTCTTCCCTTACCGTTGGGGGTGGTCCAAAGAACGGACATCTTAGGGGTACCTGTCTCCTCGGACGGTCCGATGTTAGGTACCCCAGTGTTTAGCAGTCTGTGCTGAAGTGAAAGTGAAAAAAGTACACCAATATCTTTCTTCTTTTTTATTTAAATCGTACCGGACTTGGACGTTCCGACACTGTTCGACTAATAATCTTTTGGAGGGATGTATTGAGGAATGAACTCAATATTAGTGGTGGTGTGAAAGTTACAGACGAGTTTTAAAGATCCTCTCTTTGAGTTATTCGGTGTCGTCCGGTAATAAAACGGGTTCTGGATTCTGGGCCACCGAGTTTACCATCTATTAGACGGACGTTTCGCCCTGTGGGCCCAAGTTAGGGATCCAGTCCTTTTAAGGGACCTCCTCCCTTACCGTTAGGTGAGGTCACAAGAACGGATCTCTCAGGGTACCTGTCTCATTGTCCAATGTCAGGTACACTAGCGTCTCTCAGTCTGTACTGACTCACTGATTGTGAAAGTGAAAGTGATTCGGAGATCAATGATGTTTAGTTTTCAGAAAGAAATTCTCCCGGTGATCGAGATGTCCCGTATAAGAGCTGTTTCTTAATACTTAGCATATCATACACGACCGAAGAAGAGTTTTACCGAAATGACTCCTAAGTTGAAGGAACTTAAATTTACGACGTCCACATAAAGGTCGTTCTTTTTACTTACTCATTAATAAGGAGTCGTGTCACTATCTGACATACAAAATCTGTCACAGGAAAGTTAAAATCGTCTCCGCAAATTACAGGGAGAAATATTTTGTGAAACAAGAGTATTTGTCGATCTAGAACCTTTAAAGGAATAACAGATTGAAAGATCAAGAACGTTGACTACGTAAAGATTCATACTTTCAAACCTCTTACGGAGAAGTGAATGACTTCTATAAGTGTAACGAATCTTCGAAATCTATTTCTTGACAAGATAAAGAAGTTTCTTACATTATTATGTACGTAGAAAAGGGGGAGAGGTCTAGAAAACATCTGGTCTGACAAGAGAAAGACTAGGAAAGACTATCTTTCAATGGTCATACTTGTACGAACACCATAAGAACCTTGACAAGACAATTTGGTCTAAAAATTTCCCTGAAACCTAAGTTTATACTCTTTTTCGAGGACACCCCTTAAAAATGACTCATATTCGTATACATAAAGATAAGGATAATAAAAAATAATATTTTACACAGAAATCGACATTCGAAGTGTCTAGTCTATAAATCTTGTCCATGGTAGGTGTGGGTGTGAGGGTGTATCATCGAACAATTACGAGCACCTTAACTAAAATTATCTGATTTATAATTACCTCGTCAACCAGGGACCCAGCCTTTCTAGGGGACCTCTTCCCTTATCGGTGGGTGAGGTCATAATAACGGACCTCTTAGGGTGTCTGTCTCCTCGGACCGCCCGATGTGAGGTATCCCATTGTTTCTCAGTCTGAGTTGACTCGTTGATTATGATTGTGAATTAGTGTATGCTCTTTGGGCCCGATAGTTTAAATCGAAAAGAGAACGAATCATAATAAAGAAAGTCTTCGAAACACGATTCGACGAAGACGGAACAAGTTGAGAAACACTTGGGTACCTGACATCGGTCGGTCCGAGGAGACAGGGACCCTAAAGGGTCCGTTCTTATGACCTCACCCAACAGTCGTCGAATTAGGTATATAATACCTAACGAAGAGTAAACAAGTGTTACTTCTATGACAGAGTACGTTATTTCACAAAACAAAAACACAAAAAAAAAAAATTTAAACTTTTACCTCTTCACAAACAAATCCACTACTAAATCTGTAGTGTTAAAAGAGAGAACGTTTTTTCTCCCACCTACCACCATCCTTAACGATTGTTCATCAAAGGGAAGTCTAAGGTATAGGATACTAAGTTCAGTAATAATCGAGTCTTCTTATGGGTGTTTCGACACCGTAGATTATAGACAAAATTTTTCTATTAAAAGATAGAAGAGTTGAACTTTACAGGGTCAACTAAATCGAAAAGGGTCTAATAAAGGACCGTGTTTTAGTCTCGTTAAAACCATTTAAAATCGAATGAAACGGAAGTTTGCGTAACTTCGACTATTTATTTCAATAAAAAAGAGACTCACTTACCTGTACTCTGTAATGAGACTCTCTACCTTTCCCACTTTAAATGTTGAGATGATACAATTTCAAAAACTATTTAACAGATCACTTCCGTTGTCGTAATCCATATGTTCCTTTTTATACCGGGAAATTCCGTTTAGATAGAAACCTTCTTCCTTCATCTTATTCATATCAAAAGGGAATCTAAGAGAGTAAATCCCGTAATTAAACTCACGGAAGGAATGTGTGTGTGTGTGTGTGAGTGTATGTGTGTGGAAAAGACATAATAGTGAATCTTTGATTCATGAACCTAATTTTACTTAGACGTATCTATCTATTCTTCTATCTACCCATTTATATTGGATCGTCTTTCAGTAAATATCAAAAATTTTATGCCTGGTACGATTGATATGGAATTATATTTATTTGTTTACCTGTTTGAACAGAGGGGTTTCGGAAAATACTAAAATTAACCTACTGAACTAGAGTAAATCGGGAATCAACAGTATCGATATACCGTCAATTAATATGTACTCGTGTGTGACCGTGAAGGACCCACCGCGATTACCCTTTTTTGGACGAACCATTACGTCCTCTATATTCTCTGTGCCCAAGTCAGGGACCTAGCCCCTCTAGGGGACTTTCTCCTTTACCGTTGGGTGAGGTCATAAGAACGGACCTCTTAGGGTACCTGTCTACTAAGACGTCCGGTGCCAGATACCCCAACGTTTCTCAGTCCATTCTGACTTCACTGAATCAATCGTACGTGGTGCGTACACACTCATGAGTAATAATCCATCTAAAATTAAAAAAGGGGTAACACAGTAAAAATGATCTAAGTAAATTAAACCAAAACTTATATTCGTTGACTTTCGAACGTGAACTTCGTCACATTATTTGGTACCAACCATGTCGACTTGCAATAGAGTGTCGAGTAATAAAACTCAAAAAAGTTCCATTTGTTCATTATAACAAGAGGAGTTTCTCGTTTTAGACAGAGTATGTTTCAGTCAGGAAATCATCTCTTTAAACGTAAGAAATTACACCCTTTTTACTCATAAAAAAAAATTTCTACTCATGAAAATACCTAATGTCAACGACATGAGGTATTCTCAAATTTGATTGAGTTTCAAATTTGATTGTAATACAAGAGGTTGGAAAGATCCATTGGGGACAAGAAAAGTGAAAATAGAACAGGAATAAAACCAAAAGGATTTTATTAGAGTAAAGGTACCAAACACATTGAACTCTTATATAACGGACTATTTTCCGTGAAAGGTTGGGAACAAGGAAAGTGAATTGTGAAGTTTGTACAGAACAGAGGTCACTAACCTCCAGAAACAACTAAATTCAACGGTCTCAGTGGGGTCTAATAAGAAGTGTAGTCTGAAATGAATCCAAAGTAAAGTAACTTCACCTGTGTTAATTACAAAAATAAAAGGTTTTCGATACGTCCGAAGAAGAAGGATAGAATTTAATTGAATCTCCAGACTAGACAAAGATAGGTTGTGTGTCCTTATAACGAAGACGACCTATAGAAGTGTAGAGGATTAGTCACTGAAAGGACTTTCAAGAAAGTCATAGAAAGTTCAGACCAGGAACTGATGGTTAAGGGCTCTTAAGAATCTCAGATCAGTGTCCTTTAATACAGGAAAAGAGTCCTTTAAACTAATGAGTCTTATCCCTTCTACCTTCTCTCATAGTTTATAATGGACTCGAACAATCCTCTCTCATCCTAATTAAATCCCGAAGAATTAAATCTTAAATAGTATTTAATTATTAGTTAGTTATTAATTATTAAAATATATTAAATTTAAATCTAAACTATTAATCTATGAAATCATTCTGGGTCAATCATTAATTAACTAATCTAAATCTTAATTAAACCTTTACGTAGATTGTAATACGTCGAGATGTCGACGTCAGATCTTCATATTGACCTACCTATTAAAGGGACCCTAAAGACTGAAGGAGTTTTATAAACTTGTGAACAACTCGAATAAAGAATATAAATAACTATAACTGGAGTGCTTGAATTATACCGTACCCTCTATTAACTGTACTAAGAACAATCACCTAACCTACACCCCTGGAAGATTAAATTCCATATAGGTATACCGTGGGGTGAGGTCATGAGAACGGACCTTTTAGGGTACCTACCTCCTCGGACCTTCCGACGTCAGGCACCCCAGCGATTCTCAGTCTGTGGTAACTCGCTGAAGTGAAAGTGCAAAGTGAAAGTACGCAACCTCTTCCTTTACCGTTGGGTAAGGTCACAAGAACGGACCTCTTAGGGTCCCTGCCCCCTCGGACCACCCAACGGTACATACCCCAACGTGTCTCAGCCTGTGCTGACTTCGCTGAATCGTCGTCGTCGTCGTCGCATAAAAAGGAGAATCTTTACGTCTCTTCAAGTCTGCTAGGTCAAAGTAGTTACACTAAAACATCAAAGTACAATCAACTTTACTTAAGGGAACGATGATTCCAAACTTACTCTCCACTAATTCTGTCTTTCCTTGGCTTGTAGACTCGTTGTACGCAAGTGGACTTTGAGAGCTGTCATTTGGTCCCTTGTGTTCTTCTACAGTATACGTTGTGTGTATCTACCACGTTTCATTACTCTGCTACGGTCTTGCCCGTCTCGTCTTTACTTAGTTCCCTTCTTCCTCCATCCCGGTGCACACACTTTTCTGAGAAAGTTTTTCCCCCAACTCCCTAAAGTTTCCCTTCCGTGAAAATAAAAGGGAATCAAATCCGATTCAAATCTACAAGTGAATTAATGACACATGAATAACCGAGTTTACCATTTCACAGACGGATGCTACGCCCTCTCGGCTCAAGTTAGGGACCCAACCCTTCTAGAGGACCTCTTCCTTTACCGTTGGGTGAGGTCATAAGAACGGACCTTTTAGGGTACCTACTTTCTCGGACCGTCCGATGTCAGGTACCCCAACGTCTCAGCCTGTGCTAACTCGTTGTAAGGAAGAAAGGTACGGTTTATTCTCTCGTTCAAGAATATGTCCTACGAACCGATTACGGGTATTTAGTGTTCAAAACAACTATTTATGAAGTTATGTCTTCATAATAGAGATTACCCAGAAGTTACTTTCGTATAAACTCTATATATCCCCAGATGAATACGTCTAATTTTTATAAGAGAAGAATCACAAAAAGAAAAGGACGTAGAAGACCAAGTCAAGTCAGCGAGTCAACACGGACTGAGAAACGTTGGGGTACCTGACGTCGTGCGGTCCGAAGGGACAGGTAGTGCTTGAGGACCCGGCATGATAAAAGAAACGAACGAAAGATCTAACTTATGGTGTATAACTTGTTCGGGTTTCTAATATTGATATATTGGAGATAGTAGTTTACCGGAAGTAAAACGGAATTAAAAATTACTTATAAACCTAGTACTTACTTAAAATCTTTATCAGTCGATTCTCGGTCCTCGTAACTATTTAAAGACCTCCAACTATTTTTGTTTTGGGCAAACTAATAAAAATAATTCCTTCATAATCTCTAAGGAAAAGCCAAAACTTCTTTACAATTAAAACAAATCAACTACCTCTTTATTTTCCCTTAAATAAGTTTTGACTTTATGACATAGTATCTTTACTAAAATGAATATTCTAAGTTATAAACTGATAAAGACTTCATTTAAAACTACTACAATATATATGGTTCAACGTATTGGAGTGATGTGGACATTCTTATATCCCCCTTTTTCGTTTAAACTTTTCTCATATTAATATGGAGAGTTCACTAAATTATTTCAAATTGGAAATTCTACCTTTGTTCTTGTTGAACTGGTTTCTTTTACAGTAATGGTTAGAGGAGTTTCGTTCGTTACTAATTTACGTTTCTTCGTCATAAAGAATTCAACTAACTTCTTAGGACGTTGAAAAGAATAAAATTTTTCAATTTGTAATTTTTTAATCGTATATGTGAGACGACGAGTGTTCATTCTTAATATAGAAGACTCAGGAGGAGAATGATCGATCAAAAAGTTCTCTCCACACAGGAGAAAATAACAAAGTAATACGTCGGAAACTTATTAAAATTTAAAGAATTTACAAAAATTAATCTACATCGGTGAAGTCATGAGAACGGACCTTTTAGGGTACCTACCTCCTCGGACCATCCGACGTCAGGCACCCCAACGATTCTCAGCCTGTGCTGACTCACTGAAGTGAAAGTGAAAAGTAAAAGTACATAACCTCTTCCTTTACCGTCGGGTGAGGTCACAAGAACGGACCTCTTAGGGTCCCTGCTCCCTCGGACCACCCGACGGCAGATACCCCAGCGTATCTCAGCCTGTGCTGACTTCACTGAATCGTCGTCATCGTCGTCGTCCTGAAACTTCGTAGAGTATACTGTAATATTAAAAAAAATCATCAAAATCACGGGTACACATGTACCGAGATCTTCACGGAAGATAAAAAGGTTATAAATCTCCTTCTCAAATCTTTCTTCATAGTCAAGTCAAGTCAGCGAGTCATCACAGGCTGAGAAACGCTGGGGTACTTAGCGTCGTGCGGTCCGGAGGGACAGGTAGTGGTTGAGGACCTCAAGTGAGTCTGAGTGTAGGTAGCTCAGGCACTACGGTAGGTCGGTAGAGTAGGAGCCAGTAGGGGAAGAGGAGGACGGGGGTTAGGGAGGGTCGTAGTTTCAGAAGAGGTTACTTATATAGAATCTTAAAAAAGTGTACCCGTGAAACGCGTAAATCCAAGTACTCATGTCAACAGAAAGGTATAAGCACTTAAGACGAATACATACCGTACCTTTTGACTGACATGATCGGTAAAATATGTCACCTGAACTCATAAGTTACAAAGACCATAGGTCCCTTTAAGACCGAGGTCAGGGGGCTCCTTTGACTTTCTACTGACACGTAAACTTTGAGAAAAATTATGACCATACAAAACCAAATAGATAAACAACACAGATATGAGATTTTATAGATATCCCTTAAATAAAGGGTGATCCTGAATTAACGGTTGATTGATGGATTCATCTTTAACTTTCACCGAAATATTCAAGGACGTACATAAAGATTTTACATAAATGTATCGTGAGATGCAGTCGTGTCCGAAGGAACCACCGAGGTTGCCATTTCTTAGACGGACGTTACGTCCTCTGGGTAAGAGCTAGGGACCCATCCCTTCTAGGGGACCTCTTCCCTTACCTGGATGTCAAGTGCCGTAGTGTTTCTTAGTCTGTATTGACTCGCTAATTGTGAAAGTGAAAGCAATACAGTCGTTCGGGTCACTAGTAGAAGGTTTTCCGCACCCTATAGTAACATCAGTGTACCTATGGATTGTCATAACATGCTAATATTAGAAACTATTAATAGTCAATGACTTCTTTTTTTCGAACGGAATGTGGAAAAACGAAAATCCCTTCTGGACATAGTCAGAGACAAAAACGATTACCGGTTTAGGTAATCGATTTAGGTTTCTCCTTAAGGTGAAAGTTTTTTTTCCGTCTTTCACTTTTGTCGTTAGTAGACAAAACGTCTCAACAATATCTCCGTAGAGCCCAGATCATCGAACCCACCGAACCGGTTCGAGGAAGGGTTTCTTTATGTACGTTGTAGAGTCGTAGTTCGGTGGTATCGAAACTTGACACAGACACTCGTAGACATGAAATAGAGTTAAATAAAACGAGTAGGTAATCGATCTACACAAGATTCCATTAACGAAGAAATGAAATGTGGTAAAGTTGAATCCTTTCGAAAGTGTCCTTCTTAGATTATGAAAGTCCATCACCCCTTTGGAGTTTGAGGTAAAATAAAATCCTATACCTATTACATGGAGAGGGTGGGTGTCGAAAGGACTACCGAGTCCACCATCTCTTAGACGGACGTTACGTCCCTTGGGTCCAAACTAGGGACCCAGTCCCTTATAGGGGACCTCTTCTCTTACCGATGGGTGAGGTCATAAGAACAGACCCTTTAAGGTACGTGTGTCCTCGGACCACCCGATGTCAGGTACCCCAGTGTTTGTCAGTCTCTTCTGACTCACTGATTGTGAAAGTGAATAAAAGTCACGTGAAGGTGGTCGGGGTTGTGTATGTTTGTGTGCTTAGTCCTAGACTTGAAAAAAAAAAATGGTTTTTTTTTTGGGGGAATTTTTATTAATTAAAATAAATAAATAAGAACCGACACGACCCAGAAGAAACGACAAACCCTAAAAGAGGTCGACACCACTCGTTCCCGATAAGAAATCAACACCACACACCCGAGGAGTAAAGTGGCCGAAGGGAACAAAGTCTCGTGACTGAAATCCCACGTACGTGAACTCATCAACATCGAGGGCCCGAGACCTCGTGTCCGAGTCGTCGACGTCACGTGTCCGAATCAACAAGGTTTCGTACACCCTAGAAAGACCTAACTTGGGTACTTGGGACGTGACCGTCCGGTTAACAAGTAATGACTCGGTGGTCCCTTCGGCGTCTTAGACCTGAAATTAATTGGTGTACCTTATTACTACATTATTACAGACAAAGTAAAGGTTTATACTGACGAATCCACACATAATTATAAACACATTATTATCCGATCCCATCCCGAAGGGACCACCGAGTCTCCAATTTCGCAGACGGACCTTACGCCCTCCAATCCCATACATCCCACACCTCCTCACTCAATTTCAATCGTGGTCAATATGTACCTCTTCCGTTACCGTGGGGCGAGGTCATGAGAACGGACCTTTTAGGGTACCTGTCTCCTCGGACCATCCGACGTCAGGTACCCCAACGAATCTCAGCCTGTACTGACTCGCTGAAGTGAAAGTCAAAAGTGAAAGTACGTAACCTCTTCCTTTACCGTGGGGTGAGGTCACAAGAACTGACCTCTTAGAGTTCCTGGTCCCTCGGACCACCCCGACGGCAGATACCCCAGAGTGTCTCAGCCTGTGCTGACTTCGCTGAATCGTCGTCGTCGTCGTATGTACCAGTTCCTTGGTGTCTGTGTATAAAGTTCACCAGGTTCTGTAACAACGATATTGTTAAAAGAGTTTTGACTGAAGAGAAACGGACTCTTCTCATTGAATGTGTATCACATTCAATCGAGTCTTTTAATTGAACACGGGTACTCGGGATTCTCTTTAGTCCAGTAGAAGTGTCTTTAGTCCATCATTCGGGAATATTTTGTCACACATACAATAGAGAACGAAAGTCGACTTAAGAACGGCCTGGAAACACCGTAAGACAAACACCATCTGTCACACACTTGTGGACTGACCGTTTACACCGGAGGACTATCGGACCCTCCTTGGCCGTTCTTCCTTGTGCCACCTATTAGCTCGTCACACTCTTCTGTGCCTTTGTATCCTCTATCTGTACCCATATATCCCAACACACAATGGAGTCGAAGTGGGTACAACGGAACTCGTAAGAGGAGGACGTTCCTTCCTGAGGTCAAAAGTCTTAGAGAGAGGTTACGCAAAGAAAAGCTCATAAATGAATAAATAAACCGACACAAGCCGGAATTGACGATGTGAGTCTCAGAAGACAACGAAGACAGATCAACGTCGCGTGACCAAATCAACGGGGTGCCGTACACCCTAGAATGAAGGGGTTGGTCCTTACCCTTGACACAGGGGACGTAACCTTCCACCTAAGAATTGGTGACCTGGTGATCCCTTCGGGGAGATTATGCAAAGAACTAAGTGAAGACGATTCACCATCTGTAAAGGTACTCAAAACCTTCCCCGTACTTCCCTCGTTGTGATAAGAGAGGTCCCCGTAGACCCTAATAGGTACCATCGAAAGAAACGGAAGACCCCAGGAGGACCCTCAATGGGTGACACCACGGTGGAAGTCCACCGACTTCCAGGGGTCACCTTCGAAAGGACACTAGGGACATAAAGGACTAAGTTATTGAACCGGTTCCAGTTTATCGATTCACTTTTTCGGACTTAAGCTCGAGTCCTTAACTTGAGGTCTCGACTACGAAAGTCGACGAGAGGTTTCACAGACGACGTCTCACCTCTACCCTACGATAAGACGACAGAAGTTCACAAGAACATCAAAGTAGAAACTGTTTAGGAGTCCGGTTCGAAACTGGTAGAGAACTGACATATCGAAATTGATAAAGGTAACGAAGGTAATAAGACAATTCCGCTTTCTATCGTTGTCTTATCTCGTTATCTCAAATAGGAAAAACGGTCGGACATTGTACCGAGATAAAACAATTTTCGGACCTCTCGATCGAACAAACATCCTAAATACATTATCGGAAGTGAATCTCTCTAACGTGACCCCATCGAAATAATAATTATCATGAAAGGTCTGGACCAACATGTGGGGTCAGAGATCCTCCTGTAAAGTCATTGTTCGTAGAGGCACAGGGTGTAGTCTGGAGGACGTAGTCTTAGGTACTCCAACCCTGGGGTTGTAGACGTAAAGATTATTCGTAGGTGTCCACTAATAGTACGTAGGTCCATCCACGACTAGGGGTCGGACACCAGACTTCTATGAGTCCACAGTTCTCCTCTCCAAATAGATTTGTCTCTCCAAATATCCTCCTTCAAGATGTATGGGACGAGGTTTGTCCCGTTTAGGTAAAAATCGAACAAATGTAAAACCCCAAGGTGACCCAAAATAAACGATTTTCTCAAGGTGATAAAAAAAAAAAAAAAAAAAAATGATGATGGGAAGACAGTCCACTTATCGAGAGGAGTTGAGATATACAAAAGGACAAATTAAGCAGTCGGAAACGTGTTTCAAGGTTTACGAAAGGGTCGAGTGGCCCCGTGAAGAAAGGTAAAACGTAAGATAGAGTAGGACTAAGAGTATCTGTTGACCTAAACTCGACTTTTGTAGGGGTCAATCTTTGTGTCAGGAAATGAAAAGAGGACCCTTACTTTAGTAACGTATGTATATTAATGTGTTACCTTTAGGACCCCTTTAGAACCAAAAAGAAACTTGTCTAAAGGTACATAGATACACTAGAACAAACACAAACAGTCATATAATTATGTAAAACTTTCATTTTCCTCATAAATTAAACGAACTGTATGATAAGTTTTAGACTTAGTCCACATGAATTTTCGGGTCTGATGGCACAATTTCATTACCAAAGACAGTAATTCACTTTGATAATCGAAGAAAGGGGTACATAACGAAATAAAAAATTAAAACCGACATAACCCAGAAGTAACGTCGAGTACCTAAAAGAGATCAACTCCGAGTACCCGACATTTTATACGTCCAAGTCATCAACGTCGTGTCAGCCCGAGTCAACGGGGGCGTCACACACCCTGGAACCCCGGAGGGACCACCGAGTCTCCATTTCTTAGGCAGACGTCATGTCCTGTGTGTCCTCTGTACCCAAGCTAGGGACCCAGTCCTTCTAGGGGACCTCTTCCCGTACCGTTGGGTGAGGTCATAAGAACGGCCGTCTTGGGGTACCTGTCTCTTTGGACCATCTAATGTCAGGTCTCCCAGCGTCTCTTAACACGTACTGACTTCACTGAATTCGTCCGTCCGTCCGTACACCCTAGAATCAAAGAACTGGTCCGTAGTTTGGAGTAGAGGACGTAACCTTCCACCTAAGAATTGCTGCCCTGGTGGTCCCTTCAGGGAGGGGTACACATTGCTGATATCTGGTATCTGAGATTTGTACAACATTCAGCTTCCTTAATCTCTTTCTCCCACTTGTTATGGTGTATTTTATGGGTTACTACCGATCTCTACCTAACGTTTCGTATGTGGTTGGTATAGTGTAAGTGTATGTCTCGTGTCTCATAAAGTCTTAAAAACGGACTTCTCTTACTGTACTTGAACTTTATTTTATATGATAAATTTACAAATTATACGTAAATACAATGAGAGTATATATAAATATACAAAGTCTCTTTTGACGTCTGTGGGACTTCACAAAATTCAAGAGTTGACACCGTTGATAACGATGGAAGGGAAGAGACTCGTACTCTGGGACGTGGAAAATGGGTGATAATCACTTTACACTCCGTCTTACGAGATACACTTAGTAACGTTTGATAGGGTCACATTACTGTCCTACACCGATAGTATATCATAAGGTAACATGTCTAATCCTTCGACTCCGGATCTCTACGATCCTTTGAAAGGGTTCCAAGATAACAATCCCGGTCTCCTTCGACCTACATTTAGGATCGTCGGTTCACGGATGGTACTACGACAAAACGGGTCAAGAGGTCACTTTACTTACAGTTTACAGTCGAATGGTTAGTAATCGGTTTAGAGAGGTCAGGAGCCGGAAAAGAATGGAGGAAGAAAGCCCCAAGTCCTCCATTGTGCGGGATCACCCTATTCGTGACGGGGACAGTGAAACCGTCTATGTACTTGAAGAGTCTACATAGTTAATAAAGTTGGGATATTCGAAGTCAAGAAGACTTTATACCCGTACAGTTGGGTTATCCCCGAAGGGACCACTGAGTCTACCATTTCTTAGACGAACGTTACGTCCTCTGGACTCAAGTAAAGGATCCAGTCTTTCTAGGAGATCTCTGCTCTTACCGTTAGGTGAGGTCATAAGAACGGACCTCTTAAGGTGTCTGTCTCCTCGGACCGTCCGATATCAGGTACCCCAGCGTTTGTAAACCTGTGTTGACTCACTGATTGTATGAGTGTCGGTGTATCTCAACGACACTTCTACTTTACTTTATTAAACATATTTACAAGACGGGTCCCGGACCAGTCACCCACAAACTAATTTTTTGGTCTTTTTTCATTCGTTCTTCTGTCCGACCGTAAATAGTTTGCGGGAGAAAGATAGAAACAATACTCAAGGTTTTTTTGTTTCTCTGGATTCAACGAAAAATAAGATACAAGAAACTCAGGGGTATTAACCTCCACAAGTTCCCTTTTTTTCACTTATTGAGGAACTACCTTACGACACTGACCTTAAGTCCGACGTCAATGGGTCCCATTGACGAAGTGGTTTGGGAATTGAGAGGTAAGAATATTGAGGTACTGTTTAGAGACTAGTCTTACATGGTAAAATAAAAAATTTCCTAAATCAATGTCCACTGAGGGGGGAGGGGGGTGACGGAAAAAAACCAATGGAAAATGTCAGAGTTTTTGACTTACTGGGGTCGAGTCGGTGTGTTTCCGGTACCAGTTCACTTACCATCACGCAAGTGAATTGTCGGACGATAATTTCGACTACTAATATTTCATCTTACCTTCGTATATGAGAATATAGAGAAGACTAAACCGAAGACGGGTCTAACACTAGTTATTCAGTAAGTTTCTTTCAAACGACGTTCTTTCAGTGAATTCGCAGAAATTGTTTAAAGAGATAATAGCCTGTAGATTTAAAATACAATTTCAGCAGAGATTAAGACATAGGATTTTAAAACCATTTTAGAAATTGTTTAAAGAGATAATAACCTGTAGATTTAAAATACAATTTCAGCAGAGATTAAGACATAGGAATAAAAACAAGTGCACTTGGTATTACAAGGACCATTCCCTGCCAGAAGGTACACTAGTAAAGTCCTTTCCTGGGTCAGAGAAAAGAGATCCTCACAATTGTAGTCGAACCTGAAACTCTCAGAAGTGACCCAAAAAACATAGAGTGGTTGTATTCCTTTTCTCTCGAACTTTATAGTGAGGTTTCTATAACTTATAAATCCCTGTTCTTGAAATTCGACAAACATAGTGAAGAAAAAAAGATTAAATTAAAACTTAAAATATAACCTCATATTAACTGAATGTTATAACACAATCAAGGTCCCCATGTCGTTTCACTAAACCAATATATGTATGTATGTCGTTAAGAAAAAGTCTAGGAAAGGGGTATATTCAATAATGTCTTATGACTCAGCATAGTGAAGACGGGTGTAAGGTAACGGGTCTTGTATCAGAATACTAGTAGAGACGGTCGTCCTCTCGGACCCTTTACATTGGGTCGGCACACAAGTCCTTTATCTAAAACGACTTATAGGTCGTCAAAGACGGTATCTAAGAAAGGTTAAATAACGATAGTATTTGTCGAGACTCTACTTGTGCTGAAATAAAGTTAAAAACCAGTGTAAGAATCTGAAAAGGAATCCTATGTAATAAATGTCACTTTTAAAACGGTTTCTGAATGAAATTTTGTGTAAAAACTCAAAACTATATCAGTCGACGGGAAGACTTTTCAACCTAGTCAAATGGTGTGTAATCTTAATGGGTCTTTTGAGAATTTTTAGGGTTACGGGTCCAATGTGACACCTGTTCGGTCTAGTCTTACAGACTCCCACTTCGGTCTGTAGTCATAAAAATTTGAAAAAAAAAAAAACGGAGTGGTTCGTCGTGTACACGTCCTAGTATCGTCCCTAGCTCACAAAAAATTTGTAGAGGTTCACTAGGTCACACGTCGTCTCAAACCCTTAGTGACGGAAATCCTAAGGTCTCGTCTTATGATTTCCTCGGACAATGATTGTCGTGTCATCAGGTCTTGATGGAGAGTGTCCCGGTAATGTACAGTCTCTTTATCTGAAGGTTGGACACATTGAGACAATAAACCTCAGAGTCAACATCGGTACCTTGGTACCTTATTTCCACTCGATGACAGTACTTTTGACTTACTCAAATTGTCTCTTCCTCTTTATAGCATACTGTAGGGAATATACACCTTAGATTTTTCTTTACTATGTTTACTTAAATAAATTTCTTGTCTAAGTGTCTAAATCTCTTACTTGAATCTAATGGTCTCCCCTCCTACCCCCTTCCCTATCAATCCCCCAACCCCTACCTGTACATGTGACATGATATAATTTTTACCTATTGGTTGTTCCCGGAGGATATATAGTGTACCTTGAGAAGAGTTACGATACGTCGGACCTACCCTCCCCACAAATTCCGTCTTGCCTATGTACATATACTTAGTGACTCAGGAGAACGACAGTGGACGTTGATAGTGTTGTAACAAGTAACCGATATGGGGTTATGTTTTCTTTTCAAAAATTTTCTAAGAAAAAATTTTTTGACTGATAAAGTGCCTCCTTTTTTTATTCCGAAGAGGCGAACGTACTACAATACCATTAATAAAAAGGTATGAAAACGATTGTTCATACGAGAAACTCTTAGGATCAGTTGATCTTTACTCGTAATCACAGAAGTCAACATTTCACTATAGATAGGGAATCCGAACCACAGTGATAGTTCAATCTACCAACCCTTGTACTAAATATTTTAAATTAGAGACATATTTAAGATCAATAAAACTCTTACTACAAGACCATCTGGAACTTACCGATGGAAGTAAAAGTTCAGGAAAGTTTTTACTTAACGAAAAGAAAGTAATGGTTTAACTCTTTAATAGAATTTTCTGGCGACAAAAGGTTTTACAGGTAAGAGGGGTGGGACTTCACTCTTTGTAGTTGGTGTACGCCGTCATTCAACGGTGTCGTTGATAAAAGATCCACAAAGGAGAAGGGTTCTCTAGAATTTCACTACCAGTGTCCAGTATTCAGTTATTCCTGTGTTTGTCACAACAGTCGGTTTTCTATGAAGAAAAATGTTGACGGTGGTCACTCAGACCAGTGTTTCTCCTACCCAAACCTACCTTGCTCAGACAACTTATAATGGAAAAGAAAAATAAATAACTATCGACACGACCCAGAAGCAACGACGAGGACCCAAAAGGGATTAACGGCACTCGTCCCCGAGGAGAGATCCACTCCACACCCCGAAGAGAAACGTCACCGAAGAGTGTACCTCGTGTCCAAGACCTCACACACTCGAAGTCATCAACACCAAGTACCTAAGTCATCAACACCGCGTGCCCCAATTAACAGAGTGTCCACTTAAGAATTGGTGACCTGGTGGTCACTTCAGGGGAAACGGAAAAGAAGATCTAATCAACATTTTACGATCGTCTCACGATTCGGAGGTATCGAGTACCAGACATAACGACAATATTTATGTTGTCTTGATCCGCAACTCATGACTAGGAGGCAGAGATTGGATAGTTATCGTAAAGATGTCTTTTCTTTATTATCATTAATTGTATGTACCGTAAAGTTATAACATTCCACCCACCCTTTCATCAGATAGACAAAATTTTCTCCGTAAGTTTCGTTTTAGGGCGGTATCTTGTCTTTAATTGTGATCTTTTATTACGGAAAATGACTTTCGTGACTATAGACATCTACAAACATACGGAGAGACATGTGTATGTACGAGACCACTGGTCCAAGTTACCACCTTACCCCACTCCCTGTTTCCAACCTACAACCTTCTGTTCTTATTTATTCCTGACTGGGAAAGAGGTTTCTTATAATTTGAATCGACCTCTAAATTATTCTCTACCGGTAAAATTCTTATGATTAGAATATACGTAATCCGAAGGGACCGTACCGAGTCTGCCATTTCTTTGGACGACCGTTCCGTCCTCTGGGTCCAAGTTAATGACCCAACCCCTCTAGGGGACCTCTTCTCTTACCGTTAGGTGAAGTCATAAGAACGGACCTCTTGGGGTACCTGTCTCCTCGGACCACCCGATATTAGCAACCTCAGTGTTTTTCAGCCTGTACTGACTCCCTGATTGTGAGTGAAAAGTGAAAAAAAAGGACACATAATCACTCTCTTTTAATTGTCTAACATGGAACTCAGGTATTCTTGATTTCACTATTTTTATTTTTTTTACAACGGTTGTGGTCTTACGTGAAAAGAGATGGGACGGAGGTTGTGTTCACTATTATTTGGAGACGGTTGTACAACTGTGGTGGTTTCCACTTCCTAAATTAGAACCTACAAACGAGTTCCAAAAATTAATTACGAGATCGAATGTCTGGGACGTCATTCGTCTTATTAACGAGGGGTTTCTACAGACTCAGGATTAGGTACCTTGTACACTTATACAATGAAATGTACATTTTTTCCTTAAATATCTAGAGTAATTCCTTGAACTCTACCCCTCCAATAAGACCTACCTAACCCACCCCACTGGTCGGATTAGTGCTCAGGAATTTTCGTCTACTGAAAAGGGTCGACACCAGTCTTAGTCTCCCTCTATATTGGTACATTCTAATAGAGCTTCTTACGTTATACCGACCAAAACTTCTACTTCCTTCCCCTAATACTCGGTTCCTTAATCTCATAGACGATTTTCGACACAGGTGATGTTCGATCTTCTACGTTTCTAAGAAGAACTCCTCCCTTACGACAGGACGACTGTGGAACTAAAATCGGACCATTCGGGACAACGGATGAAGATTGGAGGTCTTGTGTTTCCATTATTTAAACACAAGAAAACTCAGTCACTCACACATTATTAAACAATGTCGTCATTATCTTTTTTTTAGGAGAGAATATTTCAGGAAGGAGTTCTTACTAAAGGGGGAAATCAAGAGTATGTCAACAAAACAAGAACTTGTTATCTACCACGATTCGTAGGTACAAAGAGTATAACAGTCGGTCGAGGAGGTGAAACTTTATTAACCCTGGTATACTGTTGTCAACTTTTGTCAATAAGTACCTTTAGGTGTTTAGTGTATCAAACCCTAAGTCTTTTAGAAGTAGTCTCATCACTACTTGTGGTCGTACTACCTCTAACCCAACGATATTAAGTTTTCATTGATGAATGATTTTTGAGTTTCATGTTATTCTATGTACAAGACAAACGACATAGCTTACCGAATGTAGGGAATTTTTATGATTTTGTACTTGACGTTTGGGGAGAAGTCTTTGTGCCTTGTGGGACTCCGGTGTGTCGTATACTTTCACTTAACCTCTAATCTTTGATGTCCCTTTTTTTGCGGACGTCTTCTTCAATACGGCGACAACGACCGAAAAGGTATACACCACGCTATGTTGTAAATTCTTTCCGTCGCCGTCAGTCCAAAAAGGACGTTTGACAAGTGATATGCAAAAGAATAATCACGACTGAAACTTGTTTACGTTGTAAAAAATATAAATCACGGATCACCCGTAAATAGTCAAACTGATAAAAAATTATCAGATTTCATAGGTATTACAACTAAAATTGTCTTAAAAACTATTATTTAAACTATTATATTATTTTTGTATAAAATACCATAAAAACTATTATATAAACTATATATGAACTAACATTAAAAATTTTAATTAGACCCGATGCTATTATAAAAGTTGGTGTCGAGACATAAGTTAAAGTCAGATTAAATTATTATACCCACCAACCGTAGAATCTAAACTACTGATCACATATCACATAGTAAAATCCGGAGTACATTTGGGAGGATATTATTCTCCCCCTTCCATACGTAAGTCTCCAGAAACCCCTCGATGTACATATCTTTCTAAATCCTCGTGAGTTACTAGAGTCATAGTCATGTTAGCGACGAAGGTAGGGAAAGGAAAAAAGTTGTCATTTAATTTCTCTGAGTAAAAGACTTATTTTCGTTTTTGTAGGACTTCCTACTTATAGAAAGTTGACTCTCACTTCCGTCCGTTATATATGGATGAATCTTTTTGATGCTTGAGTACCCTTGACTTGCTACTTACGAGACTTTAAGACTCTGGTAACTGACCTTTGTATCTATTACTGCCTTTACAGTTCCCCTGTCGCACATTACAGTTCCTCTGTAGAGTAAAGACAAATCCATTTATTGAAGAATTAGAGGAGATACGTGTTGAGTTCTGAAATAGATAAACTTTCGGAGAAGGTAGTGAATTCCCGGTTAGGGACCTTCTGAGACGAGGATACATAAATTCTTAGTCCTCGACTCTCTTTCTGTCATGAATACGTATGACTGACGGGGTACGGTGTCATAAGATTCAGATTAACATAAGTCGAACTCGATAACTTAATGACTTTAATTTCTTACAAATTTCTCTGATTTAGTTCACTGATTTTTCCTTCTGATCGGTAGTTCCCGGTGTGTATACTTCTTTCTATGAAAATAAATATACCGGTACGACCCAGGAATCGACGCCATACACCCTGGATCAAGAGACTGGTCCCTAACTTGGGTACCAGAAGACGTAACCCTCACGTCTCAGAATCGGTGACTCGGTGGTCCCTTCAGGGGTTTTTCGATAAGAAATTTTTAATTTTAGTTAAAGATTTCAGATAAAGTCATTCCTTCTTCGTTCTCGATACTAAAAGTTAACTCTTCTTCCCTTGACCGTTGGCAAAATTGAAAATCATCACAGGCTTTTGTGCACTTGCAAAATAACATTTTAGATTACGGCACTCGTAAGTGTTGGATTATGACCCTTAAATATTTTACAAATCGTCACATGAATATATGAACTATCCTTATCCCACTCTTTAACACACACCGTTCCCCGTACCCACCGTGTCTCATCTACCTTAACCTCCGTGTCCCCATTCTCCCCACGTATACCCACTCCGACTCTCCACTGTTTTTTTTAGTCAGAGTAAATTTTGACTGAATTTACTGGTGGTCTCCCTGAGGTTTCAAGTGAGTAGTTATAACATGAAGTTTGTTCTTTGCAAACCTTCTAAATCTAAATACTTGTGTGGTACGATTTAGTAATTTTATACCTATTTTATGTCGTTATCCACAATCGGTAATTAAGTCTCCTTCTTTGAGTTTACGAATTTTAACTCTCAAAAGTTTCTGGTGGTCACCCCTATCTTTTCTGATATTATTAACTATACTCTCTAAACAATTTGTCGATGCAAATCAGACCTAAATTCTACGACAAAATAAAGTGAGTCAAAGGTCACAGAGACAAAACGGTCTTCCACAACGATATTAGATCGACCCGAGCTTCCTGTTTCAGTGCACCTTACTTTACACCAATCTGACCTATTTTTACATTTGGTATATTCATATATCTTAAGTCCGTGTTTCTATAGGTAATATACCCCTTTTCTCCCGAAATGACATCATTCGCAGGACGATATTTATCAAGTCGTTTTACATTTGTACTTTATAAAGGGGTCACTATAAACGTCGGCATCTTTATCATCGGGATGAAAAGAAAAGTAATTGAGAGTAAAGAATTATTTCCCTGAAGACATCCCACTTTAAACCCGTTTTTATCGTTACTAGACATTGAAAAAATATTGTCCCATATCGTACGTACCTTATTTTTGATCTTAAATTTTGGTCGTCTAAAAAAACAAAACAAGACAAAAAAATGTTTGTCTCGAAACGAAATTACATAATTCAGGGTATAAAATATCTTTCGTGTCACCCACGTGTTTCCTTCTTTTTGATTGTTTCTTAACTTCTTTGACCTTAAGCCAGGAGAAAAAAATTTTTTTTCAACCCTAAAGAAGGTTATAACCGTTTGTTTTGTGTTTGACTTATGAAGAAGATTATTAGAGTGTGACAGTCAGTTCTAAAATTTTTACCGGCAATTTTCCTTACAGAAAAGTGACTCAATTTTACATAAAAGTGAGTATGAATTAGGTCTTATATGACCTTTAAAATGAGAATTTTAAGTCTGGTTCAGTGGAGTAAAAAAATTTACTTCTTCTAGGAGACCTCCTCCCGTACCGTTGGGTGAGGTCACAAGAACGGACCTCGTAGAGTACCTCTCTCCTCGGGCCGCCCGATGTCAGGTACCCCAGTGTTTCTCAGTCTGTGTTGACTTCGTTGAATCGTGTGTCGTGTGCGTATGGTACGTTCCGTTTTATCTAGTTCGTAAATTTTATGCCCTGACGTCGACTGGGGTCGACACAACAAGTCGTGTCCACTTGTTTGGTTTCTATTTGATTCCGTGTATCTATTATGTCGGAGGAAACTTTATGACAGAGTTGTAAGGGGGAGAGGCTAAGAAAAATTTGGTTTAACCATTTTTACCCAGTACCCTCAAACCTTTACGGGAAAGATGGAACAAAACGGGTCAAAAGTGAAATGAGCCTAGCTTTTAAACCGGATCCACACTAAAACAAGTCTCTCAAAAGAGACTTGGTTCCCGATCCGTTCGCGAGGAACACGTATAGTGTCTCGTGAGACCTGGTCAAGTGCAGTAATGTCCTTGTTCCGGTTCGGAGTGACGAGATTGCGAATCGTGGGTTAGACGTTCAACCTATTTATAGACATCCTGACTTAACTTAACTTTGATTAATTCTGGTCTGTTAGGTTTTTAACGAGAAGCCGTCAGTCAAAGCCCAAAGGAAGTTAAGGGTTAATACTACTGGAGATATCTCGAAACACCTTTTAACTCTTGACGAAGAAATTTTTTTTTTTTTTCTTCGTTCTGTTTTGGGACGATCCTATCCGGACAAAATCCTCCGAACTTGGGTCTAACAACCTTACAACAGGACACCCGGTGCACCGAAGTCTTCTCCCGTCGTTCCAACACAGATCCCAAACTCTAGAGAAATAACTAAAGAAGAAATTCTTTCTTATTTTTTCCCCCTTCATAGACCTGATTACTGGTTTAGGGTCACAAGACCCTCAAAGTGTTTCCTTCTTGTAACCTCCTCATATTTTATGTGAAACTCTTATTAAAAAAATAAGAATCTATACACTTCCTGGTGTCTATAGTCCTGTATGAGTATAACACTTGAGTAATTCTTACAATTCGTCTTTGAGGTATGTTAATGGTATTGTCAAAAACATCTACAGTATCTGTTTTTCTTAATACTCTTAGTTACGTTATCAAAAAGTTTAGTTTCAGTCTCTATATTAAATAATACAGTCTACGAAAATGAAAGGGGTAGAAAAATAAACAGATTCCATGTGATAAAAAAGGGAGACAGTACTGATATAAACTCGTGGAAAAAAATTTTTAACTTTACATTAACTGTAAATTGTAACACAATCAAAGTCCACATGTTGTATCACTGGGTTATATCCATTTAGAATACTTTACTCATTCAACTCTTGAGAACGAAAATAGTAGTGGAGACTTCACATACCTTTCGAAGAACTAATTAAGTCACTTTAAGATCAGACTAATGAATCAGTATTTTGTAAAATTTTCCTTTATAAAAACAAAGATAAAGACTTCAATTCACAATCAACGAGTCAACACGGGTTGAGAAACACTAAGGTACTTGTCATCGGGTGGTCAGAGGAGACAGGTACCTTAAGAGGTCCGTTCTTATGAGATCCGGAGGTTCATCACCACTTGGTTATTAGACTTGTCATTTGTTCGTCAAAAAGGGAGTTCCCTCTCTAACCTAGAAATTTGACTCCAACGTCGGTCACCTCGTCAAGAGGTATATTTTCTCTATAATTATTTACTGATTTAGATACACTGTGTTTCACTCTACCTCAAAATCTGGCATACATAAATATACGTTCTCTCTTGGCATAAGTCATTGGTTCTGACATTGCACTAAACCACCGTAAGAGACGTGATTAGTCTAACCCGCGTACGAACGCACATGTACGAGTTAGCGAGTCGACACAGACTGAGAAACACTGGGACACCTGACATCGGACGGTCCGAGGAGACAGGGACTTCACAAGGTACGTTCTTATGACGTCACTCAACGATAAAGGAAGAGGTCACCTAGAAGGGGTGAGTCCCTAACTAGGGTGTAGAGGACGTAACCGTCCGCCTAAGAAATGGTGACGTGGTGTACCCTTCGGGATTACTCTAATTCACTTTTGGTCCGTTTAGATGTTGACTAAAACACGGTCCATCCGTACCTGGTAAGTAAAGGGTTCATAGATAACCTACGAAGGAGACATCTTCCCTTACCGTTAGGTGAGGTCGTAAGAACGGACCTTTTTAGGGTACTTGTCTCCTCGGACCGTCCTGTGTCAGGTACCCCCAACGTTTCTCAACCTGTACTGACTCGTGTGAGTGTGTGTGTAACCTACGAATGATACCCGGTCCGTGACAAGGTCTGGGTACCCTAAGTACTCACTTGGTTTCTAGGGACGGAGAGACCCCGAGTTAAAGATCGGTTCCTAAGTCCCCTATCTTCGTGTATGTCATTTCCGACCCAGTGTCTTCCCTCCCTTTCCCTTTGTCGCAGTTTCCCCGACCCACCCCCGTCCAATAGACCCGGAGTACCCGGTCACACTCCTGAAAAGAAATTGCAACTCGTTCTACTCTCCGGGACCGTCTCAAAACTCGTCTCTTCACTATGCCAGACCGAATAAAAACTTTTGTCAGGAAGACCGACGACACAACCCGTATCGGACATCCTCGTCCGTCCCGTAATCCTCCTACAATCATTAGGTCCACTCTCTCCTACCACCGAACCTGTTCCCACTATTGACACCCCTGTCGTTCTTTACAAAACCTTGGACCTATATACAACTCCCATCTCGATTATCTTAAAGAACGATTTAATGTATTCCCGACACACACACTCTCTCTCTGTCTGTCACCCTGTCTCTCTCTTTCCACTACGATTCAAAATGGACCCGAAGGGAACACCGAGTCTACCACTTCTTAGACGAACGTCACGTCCTCTGGACACAAACTAGGGACCCAACCCTTCTAGGGGACCTCTTCCCTTGTCAATGGGGTGAGGTCATAAGAACGGATCTCTTAAGGTACCTGTCTCCTCAGACCGTCCGATGTCGGGTACTCCAGCGTTTCTCAACCTGTGTTGACTCACTGAACGTCAATGAATGGGGAGGAATTCAAAATGGACTAGTCGGCTTTATACCGTTTATACCTTTTATCCTTCTTTTTTGAACCGTTGTTTTTCGTATTTTTAAAAAGTCTGTCACAAACATTTCCCTTATAGGTTCTTTACCGTATGGTTATTGTCCTCTGTTCCCCAGTCCTCTTGTAATAAAGTCCACCCTCTTTATCGTACAATTACAACTAATTGTACTAGGTAATCTCTCCCTTTTAAATTACTACGTCCTACCTCCCCACCTAAAGAGGTCACTACAGAAATCATCCGATCTCCTTGACCCTAGGTCCCAGGTTCACCTCCAAGTCCAAATTTATCCTCTCCTCTGTTAAGTGGATACCATTGGTCGTTCTTCCATCGGATACCTTGACACCGTCCTGACCTTGAGTCTACTTTCAGACAACCTGAGTCTCGAGTTCGAGATAGAAGACACATGTCCCTTCTTTCTTTACTTCGATTAGTACCACAATTCGGTGGGTGGATCTATTAGGTACATGGGAAGGATTAGTCCCTTTGAGTCTTTCCGTAGTTTTACACTACCTTTCGCACCCGTAATTTTTTTTTTAAAAAAATCAACGTCATACCTCTTAGAAATCAACACCGTACGTTTGAGAATCAACGGTGTTTACCCTAGATCAAGGGACTGACCTCTAGTTTGGGCCTGGGGAACGTAACCCTCGTGTCTCAGAATTGGTGACCGGGGGGTCCCTTCAGAGTTTCGTACCCATAGAATCCTGGAACAGCCTGGGAGGTGACCCACACTGTGTAGCAAACATTCCACTCTCTTTTTTAGTGGGCACACGGGAATAAGGTCCCAATAACACTTCTAGTTTACCTTGGTACATGAACCCTCACAAGGTTCGATATTTCTCGATATACGATGTACGAGATTTTTAGTTCTCATAATTGATGGATTTCAGGAAACATAAAGAACGAGGGAGACGGACCTTATTAAACTGGGAGTAAGAAACGTGTAGAGGGAAGTCAAATAGTAAGAATTTACTTGTGTCCCTTCAGAAGGAACTGGTGTGCTTTCTCTAGAGGTACGGGATGTGACTGAGACAGTACGAGACAGGGGACCGATATAAAATCATAAAAGAACCGTGAATATGTATAAACTTTAGTGGAGTATATTAATAAACAAATAAATACGTGACTGGTAGAAAGGACCACTTTGTCTGAGGTATATCTTCCCGTTAAAAAAAAGTGAAAAATAAAATACAACCTCATATTGGTTAATTGTTACAACACTATCAAAGTCCACTTGTCGTTTCCCTGAGTCGGTATGTATATATACACAGGTAAGAGGGGGTTTGAGACGAGGGTAGGTCCGACGGTGTATTGTGACTCGTCTCAAGGAGTACGATATATCATCCTGGAACAACTAATAGGTAAAATTTATATCGTCACCCATGTACATTTAGGGTTTGAGGAATAGATCTTCCCGTTAGAACAGGGGATAAAAGGGTGTCTCGGATCTTGTTATGGAACGTGTATCACCCAAGAGTTATTTATAGATATGTAAAATAATAATAGAATTAATAGAAGGTCTATCGAAAGGTTTTTATTTTATGGTTAAATTCCCTTTATGACTTTTTTTAGAATGGTAGTAAATTACCGTGTCGTTGTCTTTTACTGAAGTTAAATCACCCTCGAAGGTTTTATCAAAGGATTGTTAGGAGGAAAGGACACTAAAGGGAGGTCCTCCTTTTAGAATAAACTACACGAATTTGTGACATAATTAAGTAGTGGTACTATTTGTACCCTCTCGACCTCGTTTAACGTACAGAATCCTTTGTAAGTTAGTTATAATTCGGTTTTTTCCTCTGAACAGAGAACAAAATCACTTCGTTCTTAGAGGGAAGAATGTCGTACAATTACTGGAAAATAACAAAACGAACTGATATCATTTCTTTTCAATACCACGTTTTCTTACACATTCTTCCCTCCACATGAGTCTCAGACCCGGGTTCTGTGTCGCCTGACAAGAGGAAAGTCTTTCCCGAACGTCTCTATCAAAAACCTAGAGGAACTAAGAATGGTCCTCAAGGACACTAATAGACACTGGAGGTGGTAAGTACACTTGACACGAGAGGTCTTACCCTCTTAATATCCGACACTAGTAAGCCGAAAATGAAAGTTTCTGAGTCAGTAAAAGGTTACCCCGATCATACGAGGTGTACTACCTTAACCAGTATCCTTTTACTTTCAATACCCTGTCTATACTAACTACTAGACGGGACTTAAGATAATATATTCTATCATTGCACAGAACGATTGCCCTATCTGTTTCGTACTTAGTTGAGTCATATGAATTGTTATTGGTCCCCTATTCCCCTTCCTCCCTATTTAACCCTCTAATCCTAACCGTATATGTGTGATAATGATATACATTTATCTATTTATTATTCTTGGAGGACATATCTTGTCCCTTGAGATGAGTCATGAGACATCACCGGATATACTCTTTTCTGAGATTTTCTCTCACCTATATACGAATATATTTTGCCTAAGTGAAACTACATGTGGACTTTGATTATACTGTAACATTTGGTTGGTATGGAACTATTTTTAAACTTTTTGTATACTGACAGGTCACTATTTCAGTCAAATGTCTTCCTGACACCCGATCTAAAATAGGGGGTTAGAAAGAAACGAAAGACACAATTAACTACAACACACTGAACAATAAAAAACATCGTCTTTTTTTAAAGAATATCGATCGAACATACGGAAATAAAGAAGAGAGGAGACCGATAGGTAGGAAGGGAGAGAGAGAAGGAAAAGGTGAAGGAAATGGGACGAACGGAGGGAAGGTCAGAAAGAGTTTACAAGAAAGACGTATTACTCACAGAAAGTTTCTCGGATATCAGGTAGGAAGAATCTTAGACAGGGGGTTTCCTCTTATTTAGATTTCAATGTCTTTCGAGTAGATCGGGTGTAATGAAAATCTTTCACTAAAGAGAGTAGGGAAACGAAGGATACACGCGTAAGTCCAGGACACACGTCGACGTCTCTATTCTCGACACTCAATACGACATCTCAACTGAGACTGGTGTTACTACCGGGTAGTTCGTCGGTACACTCGTTTTTAACTAGCAAAAGAAAAAGAAGGGAAGTGACTCCTGAGTCTCAGATTTTCTCCATCTAAAAAATAATTTAAAAATTTTAAATGACGTATTGTTGGTTGTTCCGTCACGGTGTAAGGTCTTTGTTTTCATGGTTTAACGTACTTTGGAATGGTAAAAATTTGACGAGACAATTCTCCTTTCACAAATACAAGTCCACATACAGTTATATTTACTGTATAATACGTGTTTGTAGTCCTAATACTACTGAAGAGGAAGTCAAGTCTCTTCCTTTTTAGCTTCACTAAACATATTAAGAAGGACCTGGTTAAGCACGGTTCTTGTGTACCAAAGACCACTTCCTGAGTACGATAATCTTGTATTCATTCATTCATTCATTCAGTTCAGTGAGTCAGCACAGGCTGAGAAACACTGGGACACCTGACGTCGGGTGGTCCGAGGAGTCAGGTACCCTAAGAGGTCCGTTCTTATGACCTCACCCCAACGGTAAAGGAAGAGGTCCCTTAGAAGGGCTGGGTCCCTAGTTTGGGCCCAGAGGGCGTAACCTCCGTCTGCGAAATTGGAGACTCGGTGGTCCCTATTCTCACTTCGTTAAGTCGTCTCAAATAACACAGTGGTTAAAATAATGTAGGGGGTCCAAAGTCTTACCAGTAACGAACCTGTCTCCTACTCTACCAACCTACTGTAGTAGTTGAGTTACTTGTACTCAAACTCGTTTGAGGTCCTCTATCATCTCCTGTCCCTTCGGACCACACGACGTCAGGTACCCCAACGCTTCTCAGTCTGTACTGACTCGTTTACTTATTGTTATTTTAATGAACCTGTGAGGTACCTTAGTCCTGTATAACCTTCTTTGACTACCTACTTACTGTCCACACCGGTACAAAAGAAGCCATTAGTCTATTTTTACAAACCCAGGACAAAGATATAAAATTTCTCCTCTTCTGTTTTTGTTGGATAGAAATTGAAGGTTGTTCGAGTGTCTTGTGTATGTTATACAGGTATCGGTCTGGTAATTAAAAATCGGACTAGAGCTGTTGTCCCCAAGTCAAACTGAAGTGATCATTCAGAAGGTGTAAGTCTCCTACGTTCCCACGTGTGTAGTGACCGGTTTTTTCCTTAATTTCATTGCTACAATTTAAAAATTTTCTCTTTGACAACATTTGACACTGAAGGAGCAACGAAAACTATCTCCCAAAACAAATAAACAGTGAAGAGAGGTTTGTTTTGTTTTAATTTCGGTCACTCCTACTCCTACCTTCAGAACCTGTTTGTCACGTCAAGGAGAACTTAAAGTCACCTCGGTTTCGTGGGAATTACGGCTTCAGTCGTGAGCGTAGAGAGAGTAATGTAAATCTCTTCTGGGATTAAACACGTCACGCCTAATGTCCTAATTCACCCCCTACCACTTAGTCTCGTGTCCCGTAGGACTCCTTATAGAACTACCTATATTTAACTTCAAGATAGTGTGTTGATTCTCAATTTATGGTCGGTGATTAAAAGAAGGTAAGTAGAGGAAAGAAGTCAAAGTTGAAATTTATCGTAGTCATTACGAAAGGGGTTCTCTTTACTAGTTATTCCCTTTCACAGGTTTATATATATACGACACGACACAAAATGAGTCAGTACAGGTCGAGAAACACTGGGGTACCTGACATCGGTTGGTCCGAGGAGACAGGTACCCTAAAGGGTCCGTTCTTATGACCTCACCCAACGGTAAAGGAGGAGGTCCCCTAGAAGGGCTGGGTCCCTGACTTGGACACAGAGGATGTAAAGTCCGTCTAAGAAATGGTAGACTCGGTGCTCCTTTCGGGTATTTATGTATACGTCAACCCTACGTTACTTATAAAAGAATACAAATCCGTCTCGGAATTAACACTAACATCAAAAATTTAGTACGTTATCAAGGGACACATATGTCGTCGTACGGGATACATATGTCGAAAACCCAGTCTAAACGTTCCTTCAATTGAAATACCATTACACCGAGTATATCGGTGTCAACGGGGTCGATGACTTAGTCGGTACGTAAAAGAAAACGGACCCTTTGTCCCGTCTCAGAGGAACACTGTACCAAGGCGAAGTCGGAGTATTACTCCTTTCATTGTTCACTTGGTTTATGAATTTGTACGGCTCGGGGTAGACGAATTTACGTCAAAACATCTGAACCCTCACCGTAAGTCAATATTAGTTGAGGACTGTCCAGTATACTCACACCTTATAACCATTAATTCTAATCTTAATAGGAATAAAAAGGGGAGATCTAGGAATTAGTCTCTCTTTTTATCTAACGTCAACTCTCGAACCAAATTCCATCGAGTCTATAGTCTATTTGAAAGACTATAGAAAATTTTAAATTATCTAATTTTTACAACGAAAGGTCAGATAGTATATAGACAACCGTCAAACCACAGGAATTCGTTAATATAGAGAAATCAAATTTCACGACCCGTTTACATCGAGTTTAGGTAAAAAGGTTGGTCTACTGACGGGAATTTGAGTCATCGTCTCTGACTCTGTTTCCGAACCAATGTCCGTCAAATAAACCTTCCACTTTCTCATCCTTCTCCCTCCTTCCTTCCTCCTTTCGGTTCTCTCTGACGTAGTGACTCGACGAACGACAACGGTTGTTGACCCCAAGTGCGGAGACGTCTTGATACATAACTCAACCGGTTCTTTCAGTGAGTCCAAAAGGGCATTGTAGAATGTCTTCTTAGTCTTACTTAGAGAACCGGTTGAGTTATGTAACACGGAGTCTTGACAAGGAGACTTCCTATCTTCGACCCTGTGAATGGGGAGTAATCAACGTCTAGGACGGGTTCCTACCATCGAGAAGACCTAAAGGGACCACCGAGTCTTACATTACTCAAGTAGACGTTACGTCCTCTGGACCCAAGGTAGGGACCCAGTCTTCTAGGGGACCTCTTCTATTTCCGATGGGTGAGGTTATGAGAACGGACCTCTTAGGGTACCTGTCTCCTCGGACTACCCGATGTCAGGAACCCCGACGTTTCTCAGTCTGTGGAGACTCGCTGATTGTGTGTGAAGACCCAGACGGGAAGACCGTCGAACTAATTCGAGGTCTCCGTATCCCCTTTTCCGAACTCTATCTTTTTACTCTCTACCCACCCGTGAGTCCGACCCTACGACACTTGAACGGACTCTTGCTAGGAAGTGATTACGTCTACTTTAGGTTCCACTACCTCTCTTATGTCACACCTTACGGTCTCCGTCCGTGAAGTAAGAGTCCACGTCGCGACAACTGGGTAAACCTAGTAAATACTGAGGTACCTATGTAATAAAATGTGTAAAAAGAGTTACTTGTAAGAGAATTTTAACCACGAGACCTCTCGTACAAGTAGGACGCCACGACTCACCGGGACATATGGGTAGGTCTTCGGGTCTTTGTTTACGACTAAACCTTTAGTATACCTTCTGTCCGTTGATCGACTGTTCAACAGGTCATACCGTCCTTACTGTCGTGAGTCACCGGGGTTCTCTTCTCTTCCCTCGAAGTTTGAACAAAAAGTAGACAAGGGAATCGAAGAGACCTAATATAATTAAAGAGAAAATAGAGGATAACATCTTAGTTCAGAGTCGACCGACGTCACACGAGCCAGTACAGACTGAGAAACACTGGGGTACACTTCCAAAGGAAAAAACTCCTGAAGTCATTAAGCACCATTTTTACGGAGTTTTGTTCAGTCATCTCTATTAATACTTTATAATTCTAATTAAAGAAGACAATCAAAAAAAGTAAGAATAGTTAAAAAGTAAAAAGTAGAGTACTTTACATCCAATAGGAGGTTTTGGATAAAACATCCAAACCTCAGTTCTCTTAGTTTTACTAACTAAAAACCATAAAATTTACAACTTCAATTTTTTTTTTCAAAGACTTAGTTTTGAAACCTTTACAAAGAAAACGGATAAATTAGATCTTTAAAACCATAATTCTATAGAAGAAATAAAAATTCCAATGAATTATGACCAAAAGAACTTCTCTAGAGATCAGAAAGGGTAAGACAACAAAAGGAGATAAAGAAACGTAACTAGTGACTCCTTCCGAGAAAATAGAGAAGAACGATAAGAAACCTTGAGACGTAAGTCTACGAATATATAAAAGAAAAGAGGAAACGAAAAGTGAAGAGAAGAAAAGTGTCGACAAACATTCCGGAGGAGTCGTCGGTAAAACGAAAAAACGTAAAGAAAAGTACCCCTACCAGAACTAGGGACAGAGGACATGTTACAGTGTTTGGAGGCAGGTATTAAGTAGTCCGTGAGGTAGATAGTCTAGATCAGGGAATTTAGATAAAGAGTGAAGGTGACATATTAGTATTCCCTAAACTAAATCCAGTATGGACTTACCAGATCACCAAAGGGGATGAAAGAAGTTAAATTCAGACTTGAACCGTTATTCCTCAAGTACTAGACTCGGTGTCAGTCGAGGATCAGAACAAAAACGACTGACATATCTCGAAGAGGTAGAAACCGACGTTTCTTATATTAGTTAGACTAAAGCCACAACTGGTAGACCACTACAGGTACACATCTCAGAAGAGAACACAACAACCTTCTCCCACAAACGATACTGGTCACGTAAAAGAACCGTTTTGAGATAATCAGAAACGGGACGAAGTAAGGTATAAGGTTCCGGTTTAAACGGACAATGAGGTCCACAAAGAACTGAAGGATGAAAACGTAAGGTCAGGGGATATTACTTTTACTATAGAAAAAAACCACAATCAAGATTTTCCAGAACATCTAGAAGTATCTTGGTAAGTTGAACTCGAAGAAGTCGTAATGACCAACCCCGTATCTGAACCTAATGACAGTATAACTTACCAAACGGAACCTTTGTTTGTCTCTAGTAAGACAGTAAAAACTCTAACGTAGGTTCATGACGTAAAACCTTAAGAAAACAACTGACACTACCGATGAGGTAAAGAAGATTCTCTAAGGACGGACGTCATCATCTATAGTACCAGTAGACTCAATTTAAGTGGGTAAGGTCAGGTAAAATCAAGCGACTAAGGATCTTACAGCTGCAAGTGAGAACGGTAGAGAACAAACTGGTGAAGGTTAAACGGAACTAAGTACCTGGACTGTAAGGTCCAAGGATACGTTATAACGAGAAATGTCGTGACCTGGAACGAAGATAGTGGTCAGTGTAGGTGTTGACCCATAACAAAAACGAAACCGAGGTAGGGAAGTAAGAAAGACCTCAATAAATAGGTGACTAGAGGTCATCGTATAACCCCTGGATGACTAGACCCCTCAAGGAGAATGTTATAGGATAGTAAAACGGAAAAGGATGACAAGTACGTCAAGAGTTCCGTTCTTATGACTTCACCAAACGGTAAGGGAAGAGGTCACCTGGTGTAA